>DAKLCV010001857.1:0-41925 GCA_030247045.1 Colobus guereza
ATGTGCTCCCGTTTTGAGGTGGAAGGTTCTGGGAGTATTGGCCATTGGTGATTGTGCTGCCGTGGAGGACTTTGAATGCAGGCACTGGTTTGGGATAACCCTGGTTTCCTGGTGCTGTATGTGGGCATCGCTGAATATCCCTGACTGGAGGAAGGCAGGGGAGATGAGAGGGTGACAAGAGGTCAGGTGTTTCCAGCTTTGGGGACTGATACCATCAGATGGCCAAGATCAGGCTGGTGGTGGCCAGGGACCAAAGCAGGGGTGCGTGGAAATGCCATGTTTCCCGAAGCATGGGGAGGACCTCTTGAACTCTATTCCTGGGCAACAGTTCTTCCATTCTCAGGAATCTGTGCCATTGTAATTGAGTAGCAAATTCTGTAATTGCTCTAATTACTTACTGTTAAGTCCCCATCCCAATTAACATGAATTAGCAACAGTGATAACAGTTTGCCCGGTCAAACCTTACCAAGAAAAACCAGTAGAACTAGTTTTAGTTGCCTCCAGTTCCCTCCAAATCAGATTCCTTAGTGGCTTGTGTCCCCACACTTGCTGCAGTTTCTCCTGGGCCTGGCAGGCACATTCCAGACATTCATATCTCAGCTCAGATGCAGGCGTGCATATTATTTATAGAAAATCGCACTACGCTGTGATGGGCTTGAGCTGATGTTCTGTAGGTGGGAGGCGGAGGTTCAAAAGTTCTAATGGGATGAAATTAGTGTTATGCCCAGACCGTTTATTCCCCGAAGAAGACCACCAGAGTCCAGAGTCAAAGCCAAGCAGCAAGGATCTTTAATGCAAGTTCGAACTTGGTCCCTCCGTTTCTCAACATACAAGAGGGCCCCGAACAATGCACACGCTCGCTTTTTATAGCCCGATGAAAATAGGACTTGTAAGGTTACAGAGGAACAGGGAAAAAGGGAATTCTTTAGGTTACAGCATTACAATTGGTTAACATATTAAGTTATACATTTAGCAGTTATCTATTGTTCCCGTGCTTTCAGTAAAACTACAAACGGTGGCGCCCTTATCGGGGATTTCCCAGGATTTCCCAAGCTGAGATATATGGAGAAATGTATTTGCACTGGGCCATGTTTGCACTGGGCCCAGGAAATTGAGAGATATATGGTGTCTGTATTTGCACTGGGCCGTGTTTGTACTAGGCCCAGGAAATTGAGAGATATATGGTGTCAAGCTGAATGTATTTGCTGGGCCCAGGACTGAGGAATGTGCCTGATTTCTTTCATTCCCCCCTTTTCTCAGGCACCTCTAGAGCCAATCTTGGGTCTTATAGTTCTGATTCTGTTTCGGCGTCTACAGGTTGGTATTGGGCTCTGAGGACCATGAGCTGTATGGTGTCGAACCTTTCTCTGACAAACTGCAAAATTCTGTTAATAACACAAGGTCCTACGGTAAACAGAAATAGTAGACTTAGCAGGGGTCCAAGGAAGGGGGCTAACAGAAAAATCATAGAGGAATTCCACCATTGTTACAAAGTAATAGAATATTACAAAGTAAGTGGGGGCAGGATGAGATCACAGTATGTTGTTAAAATTAAAATTAAAATTGCTAATGAAATCTTGGGCACGCATAGTCATTGATAACATTTTATCAGGAAATAGGGTTTGAGAGCAGACAACCTGACTGACCAAAATTTATTAGGTGGGAATTTCCTCATCCTAATAAGCCTGAGAGCACTACAGGAGGCCGGGGCTTATTTCATCCCTTCGGCTTCAACTGTAAAAGGCGGCACGCCTCCAAGGGGGTCGTTTATAGGCCTACCCTTAGAGCGCATTCTCCTTCTCAGGGATATTCCTTGCTGAGAAAAAGAATTCAGCGACATCTCTCCTATTTGTGTGCAAAAGGAGAAGAGATACGGCTCTGTTCCGTCCGGCTCACCGGCGGCCAGTTCAAGGTTACCTCCCTTGTTTCCTGAACACCGTTGTTATCTTGTTCTCTTTTAAGATGCCCAGATTTCATATTGTTCAAACACACATGCTCTACAAACACTTTGTGCAGTTAAGGCAATCATCACAGGGTCCTGAGGTGACATATATCCTCCTCATCTTACAAAGAAGATGATGGGATTAACAGATTAAAGAGAGACCTAAGAAATTACAAAAGTATAAATTTTGGAGAACTAATAAAATGTCCATGAAATCTTTATATTTTACGTTTTTCCACCGTGGCTCCAGCCAGTCCCTCCGTCCAAGGTCTCTGACTTCCCGCAACATTCTCTCTCCCTTTTCTGCTGTGGCTCCAGCCAGTCCCTCCATTCAAGGTCTCTGACTTCCTGCAACATTTTCTCTCCCTTTTTCTCTATATAAATGTGCCATGGCGATGAAGGCTTGTTCGTTCTCTCGATTTTGGCATAGGATTCTTTGACTGGTCCAGCACACTAAAACTGCATCAGCAAAGACCCTTTCTCCAAATAAAGTCCCATTTTCAGGTTCACCGTTGATACAACCATTAAAGCTGCAAACAGCATTTTTTTTTTTTTTTCTGAGGTTTGTGTCACCTTTGTGCTAGCCAGGCTTTTTCTAGCTAACAGTGTCAGCTTCTTTAACTGTGCCTAGGTCGGCAGCTCTGCCTTCTTGGTGTGTGGTGACTTCATCTGTTTTTCTAATATCACCATTTGATTTATCCTGCGAGTCAATGGTGCTCGATTATGTTTCCGTCTCCGTGGAGGCGCTTTTCTTTGCATCTCCGATGGGTTCATTGTAGAACTTCAAATGTCTAGTGGGTATCCAACTAGGAAGCTGATTTTCTCCTGGTGAAACACAAACAAAACTTCTTCCCCAGGTTATCACCTTCCTATTTTCCATGTCCTATTTTTGTTGTCTTTCCACCAAATCAGTTTTCCTTTATGTGGACTGTTCTTTTACCAGTAAGATGTTGTTCTGCAGAAGTAGTAGTCTGATTTCTATTAATGTTTTAAAAATTTAAAGTATAGAGTGCTAGATTAAGCGCATCTGAGGAGAGGTACACTCCTTACTGTCTCCTTCTTTTGTTTAACTAACTGAGTTTTGAGTGTTCTATTAGTTCTTTCTACTATGGCCTGTCCTTGGGAATTATAAGGAATTCCTGTTGTATGTGTAATATTTCACTGATTTAAGAATTTTTGGAAAGCTTTACTACAATAACCTGAATTTCTTTTTCTTACAGTTTGTTGTAACAAATTGAACAGCTGGTTTAACTGATCATCCATGCTATATTTAATTAGAGCTATCTCAATACTTCTTGTAGCCTGTACTGCATATGCAGAATCTGATATAATATGCACAGGTTGATTAAAATCTTTTAATACTGTAATGACTGCAACCAACTCTGCCCTTTGAGCTGATTGATATTGAGTTTTGATTACTCGCTCTTTTGGCCCTGTGTAAGCTGCTTTTCCATTGCTGGAACCATCAGTAAATACTGTCAGAGCATTTTCTAAAGGTCTATGTCTGGTAATTTTAGGTAAAATCTAAGTAGTCAATTTTAAAAACTGGAAGATTTTTGTTTTTGGGTAATGATTATCAATAATTTCCACAAAAGCAGCAAGGCCAATTTGCCATGCACCAGAATTGATAAAGGCTTGTTTAACTTGTTCCTTGGTTAAAGGAACAACTATTTTGTCTGGGTCATTACCACACAATTTTATTATTCGTAATTTTGTCTGACCAATTAATGTAGCCATTTGATCCAAGTACAATGTAAAAGTTTTAATTGTACTGTGAGGAAGGAATGACCACTCCACAAGATCAGTATTTTGAAAAATGATGCCTTTTGGAGAACGCGCAGTGGCAAAAATCAAAAGTTGGAGTGGGGCTAAAGAATCTATTCTACTTATTTGTACTGACTGAATTTTTTTCCACAGTTTTAATTTCTTTTGTTGCCCTGGGGTTAATATTCTTCTACTATTTAAGTCTGGATTTCCTCTTAGGATAGAGAACAAATTTGACATGGCATAAGTAGGAATGCCTAGAGTTGGCGAATCCAATTAATATTGCCTAACAATTTCTGAAAGTCATTTAATGTATCTTCTAAAGGCTTCCATTAATCTTTCTAAGTAGTTAGTATACTTTAGCCAAATTAGTGGGCTTGCGAGCAGCTGCCCGGAGACCCGCCACTAGAGTCTGGCGATAAAGGAGTAGCCGTCCCCTACCTTCTGCCGTGTTGTGGTCCCTTGCCGGTCTGGTCAGAGGAAAAGTCGCACTGTGGAGTCAGGCGGCTGGTGGGGGCGCTAGAAAGTGCGCCCTCAGTCCGCCCCACTGGCCCTTCAGAGTTACTTTCATTTTCAGCGGGTTCCGATGCGCCGGCTGCCTCCCGTCCGCCCGCTTCTACCTGCGGTGCAGCCCGGGGGGCTGGGGCCTGAGGCCCAGAGGGGTACAGAGGGGGTTCTGTGGACAGTGGGTCCCCACTATCAGGCAAAACAGGATGGGGGGGCAGTCGGTTGCTTGGATTTTAGCGGCCGAGCAACCAGTGCCTTACAAGGTTCAAGGGCTAATAAGAAAGGGGACAGCCAAGGGGGCAGGTTCTCAGCTAGGTCCTGCCATATGAGGACATATGGGATATGATCCGGGTGACCAGCACGCCCAGGTTGGAAAACCTTGGACTTCACCCTGGTGATGACAGCACGACAGAATGTCCTTGGTGGCCAGCCTACATTAAAGGCAGGCCATTCGAATGGCACAGAGTAATTAGCTTTCTCCTCCTGATTTTCATACTAAGATCATGGCCCTTGGGATAGAGGTGTGTTTTGGGCATTACCCATCTTAAGGGGAGGGTTTTGTAGTGCCCGGAGTGGCGTCTGGAACAGGTCCTGCAAGAAAAAGTGAATCTATTCTACTTATTTGTACTGACTGAATTTTTTTTTTTTTTTTTTTTTTTTTTTTTTTTTTTTTTTTTTTTTTTTTTTTTTTTTTTTTTTTTTTTTTTTTTTTTTTTTTTTTTTTTTTTTTTTTTTTTTTTTTTTTTTTTTTTTTTTTTTTTTTTTTTTTTTTTTTTTTTTTTTTTTTTTTTTTTTTTTTTTTTTTTTTTTTTTTTTTTTTTTTTTTTTTTTTTTTTTTTTTTTTTTTTTTTTTTTTTTTTTTTTTTTTTTTTTTTTTTTTTTTTTTTTTTTTTTTTTTTTTTTTTTTTTTTTTTTTTTTTTTTTTTTTTTTTTTTTTTTTTTTTTTTTTTTTTTTTTTTTTTTTTTTTTTTTTTTTTTTTTTTTTTTTTTTTTTTTTTTTTTTTTTTTTTTTTTTTTTTTTTTTTTTTTTTTTTTTTTTTTTTTTTTTTTTTTTTTTTTTTTTTTTTTTTTTTTTTTTTTTTTTTTTTTTTTTTTTTTTTTTTTTTTTTTTTTTTTTTTTTTTTTTTTTTTTTTTTTTTTTTTTTTTTTTTTTTTTTTTTTTTTTTTTTTTTTTTTTTTTTTTTTTTTTTTTTTTTTTTTTTTTTTTTTTTTTTTTTTTTTTTTTTTTTTTTTTTTTTTTTTTTTTTTTTTTTTTTTTTTTTTTTTTTTTTTTTTTTTTTTTTTTTTTTTTTTTTTTTTTTTTTTTTTTTTTTTTTTTTTTTTTTTTTTTTTTTTTTTTTTTTTTTTTTTTTTTTTTTTTTTTTTTTTTTTTTTTTTTTTTTTTTTTTTTTTTTTTTTTTTTTTTTTTTTTTTTTTTTTTTTTTTTTTTTTTTTTTTTTTTTTTTTTTTTTTTTTTTTTTTTTTTTTTTTTTTTTTTTTTTTTTTTTTTTTTTTTTTTTTTTTTTTTTTTTTTTTTTTTTTTTTTTTTTTTTTTTTTTTTTTTTTTTTTTTTTTTTTTTTTTTTTTTTTTTTTTTTTTTTTTTTTTTTTTTTTTTTTTTTTTTTTTTTTTTTTTTTTTTTTTTTTTTTTTTTTTTTTTTTTTTTTTTTTTTTTTTTTTTTTTTTTTTTTTTTTTTTTTTTTTTTTTTTTTTTTTTTTTTTTTTTTTTTTTTTTTTTTTTTTTTTTTTTTTTTTTTTTTTTTTTTTTTTTTTTTTTTTTTTTTTTTTTTTTTTTTTTTTTTTTTTTTTTTTTTTTTTTTTTTTTTTTTTTTTTTTTTTTTTTTTTTTTTTTTTTTTTTTTTTTTTTTTTTTTTTTTTTTTTTTTTTTTTTTTTTTTTTTTTTTTTTTTTTTTTTTTTTTTTTTTTTTTTTTTTTTTTTTTTTTTTTTTTTTTTTTTTTTTTTTTTTTTTTTTTTTTTTTTTTTTTTTTTTTTTTTTTTTTTTTTTTTTTTTTTTTTTTTTTTTTTTTTTTTTTTTTTTTTTTTTTTTTTTTTTTTTTTTTTTTTTTTTTTTTTTTTTTTTTTTTTTTTTTTTTTTTTTTTTTTTTTTTTTTTTTTTTTTTTTTTTTTTTTTTTTTTTTTTTTTTTTTTTTTTTTTTTTTTTTTTTTTTTTTTTTTTTTTTTTTTTTTTTTTTTTTTTTTTTTTTTTTTTTTTTTTTTTTTTTTTTTTTTTTTTTTTTTTTTTTTTTTTTTTTTTTTTTTTTTTTTTTTTTTTTTTTTTTTTTTTTTTTTTTTTTTTTTTTTTTTTTTTTTTTTTTTTTTTTTTTTTTTTTTTTTTTTTTTTTTTTTTTTTTTTTTTTTTTTTTTTTTTTTTTTTTTTTTTTTTTTTTTTTTTTTTTTTTTTTTTTTTTTTTTTTTTTTTTTTTTTTTTTTTTTTTTTTTTTTTTTTTTTTTTTTTTTTTTTTTTTTTTTTTTTTTTTTTTTTTTTTTTTTTTTTTTTTTTTTTTTTTTTTTTTTTTTTTTTTTTTTTTTTTTTTTTTTTTTTTTTTTTTTTTTTTTTTTTTTTTTTTTTTTTTTTTTTTTTTTTTTTTTTTTTTTTTTTTTTTTTTTTTTTTTTTTTTTTTTTTTTAGGTCCTGCAAGAAAAAGTGAGTTGTCGGAACAGGTCCTGCAAGAAAAAGTGAGTTGTCGGAACAGGTCCTGCAAGAAAAAGTGAGTTGTCGGAACAGGTCCTGCAAGAAAAAGTGAGTTGTCGGAACAGGTCCTGCAAGAAAAAGTGAGTTGTCGGAACAGGTCCTGCAAGAAAAAGTGAGTTGTCGGAACAGGTCCTGCAAGAAAAAGTGAGTTGTCGGAACAGGTCCTGCAAGAAAAAGTGAGTTGTCGGAACAGGTCCTGCAAGAAAAAGTGAGTTGTCGGAACAGGTCCTGCAAGAAAAAGTGAGTTGTCGGAACAGGTCCTGCAAGAAAAAGTGAGTTGTCGGAACAGGTCCTGCAAGAAAAAGTGAGTTGTCGGAACAGGTCCTGCAAGAAAAAGTGAGTTGTCGGAACAGGTCCTGCAAGAAAAAGTGAGTTGTCGGAACAGGTCCTGCAAGAAAAAGTGAGTTGTCGGAACAGGTCCTGCAAGAAAAAGTGAGTTGTCGGAACAGGTCCTGCAAGAAAAAGTGAGTTGTCGGAACAGGTCCTGCAAGAAAAAGTGAGTTGTCGGAACAGGTCCTGCAAGAAAAAGTGAGTTGTCGGAACAGGTCCTGCAAGAAAAAGTGAGTTGTCGGAACAGGTCCTGCAAGAAAAAGTGAGTTGTCGGAACAGGTCCTGCAAGAAAAAGTGAGTTGTCGGAACAGGTCCTGCAAGAAAAAGTGAGTTGTCGGAACAGGTCCTGCAAGAAAAAGTGAGTTGTCGGAACAGGTCCTGCAAGAAAAAGTGAGTTGTCGGAACAGGTCCTGCAAGAAAAAGTGAGTTGTCGGAACAGGTCCTGCAAGAAAAAGTGAGTTGTCGGAACAGGTCCTGCAAGAAAAAGTGAGTTGTCGGAACAGGTCCTGCAAGAAAAAGTGAGTTGTCGGAACAGGTCCTGCAAGAAAAAGTGAGTTGTCGGAACAGGTCCTGCAAGAAAAAGTGAGTTGTCGGAACAGGTCCTGCAAGAAAAAGTGAGTTGTCGGAACAGGTCCTGCAAGAAAAAGTGAGTTGTCGGAACAGGTCCTGCAAGAAAAAGTGAGTTGTCGGAACAGGTCCTGCAAGAAAAAGTGAGTTGTCGGAACAGGTCCTGCAAGAAAAAGTGAGTTGTCGGAACAGGTCCTGCAAGAAAAAGTGAGTTGTCGGAACAGGTCCTGCAAGAAAAAGTGAGTTGTCGGAACAGGTCCTGCAAGAAAAAGTGAGTTGTCGGAACAGGTCCTGCAAGAAAAAGTGAGTTGTCGGAACAGGTCCTGCAAGAAAAAGTGAGTTGTCGGAACAGGTCCTGCAAGAAAAAGTGAGTTGTCGGAACAGGTCCTGCAAGAAAAAGTGAGTTGTCGGAACAGGTCCTGCAAGAAAAAGTGAGTTGTCGGAACAGGTCCTGCAAGAAAAAGTGAGTTGTCGGAACAGGTCCTGCAAGAAAAAGTGAGTTGTCGGAACAGGTCCTGCAAGAAAAAGTGAGTTGTCGGAACAGGTCCTGCAAGAAAAAGTGAGTTGTCGGAACAGGTCCTGCAAGAAAAAGTGAGTTGTCGGAACAGGTCCTGCAAGAAAAAGTGAGTTGTCGGAACAGGTCCTGCAAGAAAAAGTGAGTTGTCGGAACAGGTCCTGCAAGAAAAAGTGAGTTGTCGGAACAGGTCCTGCAAGAAAAAGTGAGTTGTCGGAACAGGTCCTGCAAGAAAAAGTGAGTTGTCGGAACAGGTCCTGCAAGAAAAAGTGAGTTGTCGGAACAGGTCCTGCAAGAAAAAGTGAGTTGTCGGAACAGGTCCTGCAAGAAAAAGTGAGTTGTCGGAACAGGTCCTGCAAGAAAAAGTGAGTTGTCGGAACAGGTCCTGCAAGAAAAAGTGAGTTGTCGGAACAGGTCCTGCAAGAAAAAGTGAGTTGTCGGAACAGGTCCTGCAAGAAAAAGTGAGTTGTCGGAACAGGTCCTGCAAGAAAAAGTGAGTTGTCGGAACAGGTCCTGCAAGAAAAAGTGAGTTGTCGGAACAGGTCCTGCAAGAAAAAGTGAGTTGTGGGGTGCTCTGCTTGAAGCCAAACCAAAGGAAAGAACGTGGTCTGCATCACTACTGCAGCCAGCTCAACGCACACCCACTGGGAGGGGGGTTTGATCACTTAACATTTTAAATGCATTTAACATTAAACCAGCAAGTCAGCCAGTGCTTTCTGTAAGCAAGCTGCCTGGCTCATGGGAACCTGACACTTGACTTTTCGGAAGAGAGTACTTGCTTCTGTGGAGTGTCAATATTTGTCTCATTTCTTGAGACTCTGCTCAAAGTGATGAACGTGAGTAAATTAGGACCTTTTTTTGTAAATTGGGCCACAGAGCTCTCTAGGCACAGTCAGGGAGTAAACGGCTGTGAAAGATGCCGCCTGATGTGAGCCATGGCCAGGCACTTTGGAACCTGGGATCCCATCTCCAGCCTTTCAAAGGACACAGAGGAATATAAAATGCAGATGGGAGAGTTCATATTTTGGGCATCTCTGTTCTTTTGAAATCAAAGTGCAAAGAAAAAGTTTTGCCTTGAGGTCTTACCCCATACTTGTTTTTCTCCTGAGGTTTTAAAATTTTCTTAACTGCTTTTTTCTCCCCCGATCCTTGGGGAACTTCTATCTTCATATCTTCTTAAAAGATATGGTTAAATTCAACACTGAAATTTAAAAACATGCTTTCATATTTTTCTTTAAACTGATGTATCTGACATTGGTGAAGAACTAACTGGGAGTATTGGTTTATTTTTTTTTGAGACAGTCTTGCTGTGTTGCCCAGGCTGGAATGCAGTGGCATGATCTTGGCTCACTGCAGCCTCACCTCTTGGTTCACGCCATTCTCCTGCCTCAGCCTCCTGAGTAGCTGGGATTATAAGTGCCTGCCACCATGGCTGGTTCATTTTGTATTAGTAGAGATGGGGTTTCAACATGTTGGCCAGGCTGTTCTTGAACTCCTGACCTCAGGTGATTCGCTCACCTTGGCCTCCCAAAGTGCTGGGATTACAGGCATGAGCCACCACACTCAGCCTGGGATATTCTTGATTATAACTGTAACATATCCCTTTAATAAAAACAAAACAGAACAACAACAAAACAGCTGTCTGAAAAGTCTCAAAATTAAAGAGCTCACTTGGACAGGGATTTGGACACCAGTTGAATGGCCCAGCACACCATAGTTACATGGGCCACTAGGCCTGTTAGATCCTTAGGGTATTTGAAGTCATGTGGATATTTGCATTTCTGCCTCTGGATATCGTGTTAGTATTCGCTAGTGTTTGAGGGCCAGGCTCAGATCCGGGAAAACAAGAGCCCTGCCCTCACGGCACTTCTCTTCCATGTGTGTGTTAGGAAAATAGAAAGCATAAGATATTTTTTCAATGAGCTGGGAAGATGGAAAAACAAGCTTAAGATGTTTACTTGTTCAGAAGAAGGAAGTGCAAGGAATACTCAGCTTTGCTGCTGCTGAAGGAGGCCCTGGTGGAGGCTGTTTCAGAGGTGGGGTTTCTCTGAGAAAGGTGGTAAGAGGCAAATAGGATGCCCCATCTGGTTTGCCAGAGATGGGGAAAGTTAGTATCCCCAAAACAGCCTCAGCATTCTGGCAAAGGCTTTGGAAAACCAGCTAGGGTGTGGGACCTTGTTGGCCGCTGGGTAGAAGGAAAACATTGCTGGTCCTGAGGACTGTACTGTTCTTCCACTGCTATAAAGAACTACCTGAGGCTGGGTAATAAGGAAAAAAAGGTTTAATTGGCATACAGTTCTGTGGGTTGTACAGGCTTCTACATCTGGGGAAACTTACAATCAGAGTGGAAGGTGAAGGGGAGGCAGGCATGTCTTCACATGGCTGGAAGGGAGAGAGAGTGAAGGGGAAGGTGCCATGCACCTCCAAACAACCAGATCTCAGGAGAACTATCATGAGGACAGCACTTGGGGGATTGTGCTAAACCATTAGAAACCACCCCCATGAGTCAATCACCTCCCACCAGGGCCCACCTCCAACACAGGGTTAGAGTTCAGCATGAGATTTGGGTGGGGACACACAGCCACACCATGTCAGGCTTCCCATTCTTCTCCTGCACGTGCTTTGCAAATGGTTCTGTCATTGGTTTTTGTTTCTGTTGATACATAATATATGTACATATTTTCAGAGTGCATGTGATACCTTGATTCATCCCTATATTGATGAAATCTGGGTACTTGGGATGTCTTTCACTTTAAATAGTTTCTTTTCCTTGTGCTGGTTATGTTAAGTTATTCTCTCCTAGCTGTTTTGAAATACACAGTAGATGACCCACTGCCATCCCCCTGCTGATTTATCAATAGTAGGTCTCGTGTTCCCATTAGGCTGTGTGTTTGTGCCCGTCACCAGCCTCTGCCCATCCTGCTTATGAGTGGGCTCTGCTGGGCCCTGTTGACCACCTACTCTTGGCCTCCATGAGATCTGCTCTCAGCTCCTGCTTATGAGTGAGAACATGCGCCGTTTCCTTGCTTGGCTCGTTTGCTTCACGTAATGTCCTCCAGCTCCATCCATGCTGCCGCGGATGACAGGGCTCTCCGCTGTGTGGTGGAGTATTGCTCCTGTGTATGTTCGGGCCACGTTCTCTTCATCCCCTGTTGACGGGCACTCAGGTGATTCCAGACCTTGGCTGCTGTGGATGCAAGCTGAGAGCAGTCACTGGCTTTATACTCGGGGGATGTGAGCCACTTTGATGGTCTCAAGCAGCCTATCCCCAAAGCCCTCCGTAGAATGCCGCATTCGTTTGTACCCATGGCTTCTTCCACTAGGATGAACAGCTGGGAAGGGGCTTTGAGTGAACGCTTGGGTTTCTGTCTTTAATTGGTACCCAGCTGAACTGGCCAAGCAGGGGTCCCAGTGACCCTGGACACTACCTCACATAAGGTCCAAAGATGCAGTTAGGTTCTTTTTTTAACTTAAAAAAATGCTTTTGACCTGGTTAAGCTATAGCATTATCAGTTAGAGTTTTCATACTGGAAAGGTGTATATTTTATTTTCTAAGAAGGAAAGAAATCCTGTTAAATACTCTAACCACAGATTAAATCATGTCAAGGAAAGAGGTACTATTTTGGGGGAAAATTACCCCTTCATGTCAAAGATCAAGGAGATGACTTACATTGTTTAATTGAGTTAATTATGAAATCTTAAGTGGTTTTAAGAAGATGAGCTGTGGATGCTGCAAGACATGAGACTGATGCTGATTTAATGTTAGTCAGCCCTGACAGAATGTGGCTAATATTTAAAGCTTGCTCCAGTATTGCTTGATAGATTGTAAGTTAATGTAAAGATCTGTTTGATGCTTTTATTTTACAAAATATTATTGAGAAAAGTTTGACAGCCAAGGAACCGCCTTCAACCAATTTCTTCCTAATTTCTATCACCAGAAAAATTTGTCCTGTTAATTCCAGAATTTACTTTTGGAAAGTTCCTGTAAGGAGAGCAGAGGTATTGGTGGTTGAATGGTGACTTGAATTTAGGTGAAGATCGTTAAATATTTCATAGTCATGTTTGTCTTGGTGGTTTTAGCAATTTTATATTAAATTTAGAACTGTGAGTCAAACCAAATGTGTTCTTTTGCTTTTGTGATACTCCTTTGTATGACTATACTGGTAAAGAATGATAAAATGTGTATAGGGTATTTTTTCTGTGTAGATATTAGGATTTTGAGGGGAACAAATTAATCATTCTTCTAATATACACTGTGCTGTGTGTTGGGTCCTTTGTATATTAGTTGAATCACTATAATGAGGACCACTTGAAAGTCTGTTTCTATACAAGATCTTTTATATGTTGACTTGTGTTATGCAAAATCCTTCATCCTCTAAGAAGACTAAGCAATGGGTTGGAGGAGAGATTTAATCACCCATTAGGTCTATTCGAATGCCCAGAATTGAATGCAAGTACTAATTATGTTTTTGAAGTGGTGTGTGTGTGTGTGTGTGTGGTGGACTCCTTTTTAGGTCATGGGAGGGAGGTAAAGCAAAGATCAGATTTGCTGATGAACATTTGTGCATATGCTAGTGGAGAAGTCATATGACTTGACTGCACCTGCGTACTCTGATTTTGGTTTCGTTAGTGTCCATAGCCACAAGCCTCAGCCGCCTCTGGGACCCACCCTGAGGGGCTGTGGTGAGGGTTATTACAGAGTCGTGTGTCTTAGTGAATGGCACAAACGGCCTTGTGGGCCTACTTTGGCTTTGTTTGAACCTCTAGATTGTTAAACTAAGTTTAACATTTTGAGGATTATAAATTGTGATTCTTGTCTAAGAAGAGGTTTCTGTTGTCTCTGAAGACAGGAGCCCCAATACAGATGGTCCCTGGCTCACAATGGTTACATTTGTGATTTTTTTTTCAACCTTGTGATGGTGTGAACTAGTCACACTCAGTGCATTGTTTGGCCCAAGATGGGCTGCCTCTGGATGAACCCGTTGTAAGTTGAAACTATTATGTCAAATGCACTTTCTATTTAGGATATTTTCAGCTTACGCTGGGTTTATTGGAACAGTTTCATCCCATGGTAAGTCAGGGAGCATATGTGCTCATAAAAGTAGAGACGATCTCATAGATACCGTGAGATATAATGTCTCTGATGTTATAGAGATACGATGAAAACAATCAAGTGGGACTTGGAAGCCTTGGAGGGACTCACATGGGCGGCTCCTGGAATGCAAACGTGAGCGCCACTGGCTTCTGGATGTGACATCTGTGCCTTCTGCTTAGCCCAGTGTGTTATCGGCTGCTCTCTGGTGCAGAGAGGTCCAGCGTTCCTGTGTGTAGGTGTTTGAGCTGCCTTAAGAGGCTAGGTCAATTCTCACTGGTGTCTTCAGGGCTTTAGGCCTTCTGAACAAGCAGGAGGAAGGACGACTTTGTACAGCTTTGGAAATCTCAATGGACTTCAGGGCCATCCCCCTTGGCAGGAGAGAGCCCCACTGGAGGCGAGCAGGGTGCCGTGCGGGCCTGTGCTGGGCCCAGGCGTGTACGGACGTTGTGAGGGCCACAGGACACAGATCGGTCTTGGTTCACAACTGGTGTCGATGGCCACGCAGCATTTCTGCCAGGTACATGAGTGCGGGGACTTGGGTTTTGGGGTGTGCGTCCTGGTTGCCTAGTTGCTTGGAAGACCCCTATTCAGACCCCAGCCTGAGTCACCGTGACAGGCCTCCTGCTTCACATGCCACACGGAAGCCGTGGCGTCGGTCACTGACGTCCACCAGGTGTCAGATGTGCGTGTGTATCTTCCTTGGTCTCGGGATGGGTCTTGTTTTGAGGTTATAGTAAACGTTCTTTAAGAGGGTTTTGGATTTTTTATGTTGTTTGCAAGGAGGCAGCAGGGAGTGCTTGAGCAGTGAGATCCCCTTTCCAACCAATGCAATTTCAGATCCCAGCAGGTAATGAAGGCAGCGGAGCTGTGGGATCACCTTTCCAACCAATGAGAATTCAGATCACAGCAGGTAATTACGGCAGCGGGGCGGGTGGCAGAACCCTGAACTGTGGCTGTTTCTGGTGTCTTGCCCTGGACAGAGTGTGCTGGGGCCTCCGTGGTCCTCTGTGGGGTGAGTGGAGCGCATGAGCTGGGTGCTGCTGGGCCCTGGCTGTCTCCCCAGCCTGGGGTTTATGCAGGACTCGTTATTAAGACAACTTGGAACCCAGAAAGCAGCACGAGGAGAACGGGATTGTGCCTTTCTGGATCGTTGGTGCTTCCCAGTCTCAGACACTGAGCAGGCTCTGAGGGGTCGCCAGGAAGACTTGCACAGTCGGCCCCCTGGGTGGAGTGGGGCTGCAGCGGGTCTTGCAGGAGCTGGAAGTGGGGGTGAGTTTCTCACCAGCGGGACCTTTCAAATGGGCCCAGCAGTTTGCATCCGTGGAAATGGTGCCACCTAACGCAGGGCTGCGGCCAGCAGGACCTGAAAGGCTACAGCGGGCTCTGTTTCTGCTCTCTCGAGAGTCTCTGCACGGTTTTCCTTGGTTTTTGTCTGTTTGGAGGATGCTTCCCCCTTTCTTGTGCTTACCTAGCCTTCTGAGCTTCCTTGTTGAGTATGACAAAGCCCTGAGAAGGCATTTTTATCGCATAATTGTGTTATCCTGGTGGCTGGATAAATGACCTGCAAATGTGGGTGACTCAGTAGCTCTGAGGGTGTTCAATATCCAAGACAGAGGTGGGAAGGAAATGTTCAGGCAGGCGTCAGAGGATCTGTTCTCTGCTTTACACTGGGGCCCTGGTTTGCTGACAGTCTTCACACTCGATCCAAAATGGGGATAATGAAGTCTCACGGATTCGGCTTCAGCTGAGAGCTGCCTCCAGCACAGTCTTGTGTGAGTAACAGTTTCTATGTTTGGTGCAAAGGGCGGGCGTCAGTTGATCTTATTTGTGGTGGTGCTTATGGTGGCTTTTCCGTAAGGAATGTAGACTTTATTAGCTTTGGCAAGGGAATCCTGAGTGATAAATTGGAAGAATGTTTCAGGAAATTCTGGAACCTGCAGTGAATCTGGAATCTGTATGAAATTGAGATTTGGATTCTCACGATTTCCTAATGCTACCCTGAAACCCAGTAGTTGAGACAGTCGTAGAGCTTCAGTTGTGCTGCCCGGTTCCCCATTTTAAAAGGAACACGTTGCTTTCATCTAGAATGTTCTGAGCTCTGAGTGCTGCCGGCAGAGTGACCAGCTCTCTGCATCAGACGGGAAGCCAGGGCTGCGCTCACGGCGTCGCGGCAGCTGGGAGCTGACCCTGGACCTCAGGCACGTGTGATGCTGACCATTTTCTGTAAACTCCAAGGGTGTAGTGGTCTCCTTGGCCCTTTACAGTCTTCTGAAGCTTTTGATGTGTCTGCACTTTATAGATTTTTCAGAAGTAGACAGCCTTTTCCCACACCCTTGGGCTGAGTTTCGTCAGAGGCTGGTGTGTGGGAAGCACCACACCCACATTCTGACAGGGAAGACTCTGGTGCCCAACTGAGGTCAGAGTGGAAATTTGTTCTTCCTTCCTCCAGTCTGGTCCAGCTGCTCCCTGCTTGGCCAGAAGAAAATCATGCTTATCCAAGTCGTAGGCAAACCCCCGAAGTCAAACATTTGTCTTTTTTCTTTAATATGCCCATTTAGTTTATATGGGATGATAGAGAAATGTCTTTTAGGGGAAAATTAATTTCTTTAATTACAGAGAACTTTTTGGACAAAAACTGTAATCAAGAAGCTATTTTGTAATAAGATCTAGTTAAATACTACAGTTGAAAGCTCCTTATATTTGATCTTAAACTTGGGCCTGGTATGCATGTCCGTACGCTCGTGCTCATGACGCCAGGCTCAGCTGTGAACTACAGGCACCTGTACATACTTTCTGGTTGCTTTTTTGAAAGTCTTACTGCTTGGCCTCTCTGACTCAAATGTTGAGTTACGTTGATTCTGTTCAGAACGTTCATCCCTCTGTCTAGGATCCAGTCGTCTTTCAGGGAGGAACCGTCTTCCTCATCTTTGTCCCCTACAGTATTGTGTATTTAATAGTCAAATATTTATAGGTTACATGGGTGACTGATCTGTTAGGAGGAAAACAATGCCAATTTTTACATCATTATAATGGACTGGTTAAATGATTGTTAGTATAATGAAATTTGCATGGCAAAAGAGGCTTGGCAGATGTGACTGTAACGGACAGTGAGATGGGGGAGGACCCTGGGTTGTCCAGGTGGGGTCCAGTGTCTTCACATGTGCCTTGATGAGAGGGAGTACGAGGGTCTGCCTCAGAGGAGGAGACCTGAGGATGAGATAGAGGCCAGAGGGCTGTGGGGCTGAGGGCGGGGGTGGGGTAGGGGCTGGAGGGGCATGGGGCCAAAGGTGGGGCAGGGGCTGGAGGGGTGCAAGACTGAGGCCGGGGCAGTGGTCAGAGGGGTGTGGGGCTGTGAGCCAAGCTGCATGGTGGCCTCTATGAATTGGGAGACTCCAGGCAGGAATACAACCTACTGACCCCTTGACTTCAGCCCTGGGACTCCTGACTTCCAGGGCTGAGAGGAGGTTTGCATTTGTGATAATTTGTTGCAGCAGGAATAGGAAGTTAATGCATTGTATCTGTTCTTCACCTCCAAACCTTTGAAATGTAACCCTGTTGTATTGGCCTTTTGTGTGCCCTGAATTCTAATGAGATGGTTTGTAGGAAATAACGGACATAAACGGTGACAGAACACAAAGTTGGACAGAAGCAGTGTCTTCTGTGGTTCTGTAGTTTGGGTCTGTGAAGTTAGATTTCGGTCAGAGAGTGTGTGGTCTTGTTCAGCGTATACCTGGAGTACTTGTTCAGAGCTCCTGGGGGAGTGGTCTTTAACACTGTTAGCATTAAAACTCCAAGCACATCAGGGACAGAGTTCCTGAGTCAGTGTTAGGCAACCTTTGAATAAGAGTTGGCATGTAGAATCTGCCCACTTTACTAGTATGAAGCAGCAAAATTTTTTTTTTTTTTTGAGGTGGAGTCTCATTCTGTCACCCAGACTGGAGTACAGTGGTGCGGTCTCGGCTCACTGCAACCTCTGCTGCCTGTGCTCAAGTGATTCTCCTGCTTCAACCTCCAAATTGCATGATTTATTTTCCTGTTTTGTATACTTAGTATATGAAAACTCTGCAAACTTTATTAATACAAATGACATGCCAGAACTTATGAGAATCCAGCATTTTCCCATGCAAATTAGTAGTGATGTGGAATTCCTGGGCTGGTTTGGTTTTATAAGATGTAGGGGCAGATTCTTTGCCTAATTTCTGTGGAGCTAACAATTGTTAATCACCCAGCACTCTTACCTTCCCCAACAGCTCAGGTGAGGGGGTTACCCCCGCTGTCATGATGAGAGGCAGGAGACTGAGGCTTAGATGAGCAGGTGACACATTATTGTCCAGCCCCACCCACCCCGTAGTTTCCTGCCATGGCTCAGCTATCTTCCTGTGAGAAAGGACAGACACCCTGGTGCTGGGTAGAATTCCTTGTGAACCCCTTTCCATCCTCCAGGAAGTTCTTGCTTTACAGTGGTGGCTCCACGGGGAGGCCTCTGGCCCACTGAGAAAGTGACTCATGTTGTGACATTACTGTCTCTCTGTCCGGCTGCTGTCGATTGGGTGATTCATAAAGAGACATTTATTGCTCACAGCTCTGGAGGCTGGAAAGTCCAAGGTCAAGGCAGTCCAAGGTCAAGGCACCTGCACATCTGGTGTCCCAGGGCCTGTGGCTCACAGACGGCAGCATCTCATCGGGTCTTGCGTGGCAGCGGGTGTCTCTTTGGGACTCACGTGGTGGAGGAGCAGGAGGGCTCCTCCAGGCCTCCCAACAAGGACACCAACCCCAGTCCTGAGAGCTGGACCTCCCAAAGGCCCCACCTCTTAATGTATCCCATCGGAGATGGTTTCAGCATGAGGTTTTGGGGACATTCAGGCCAGAGCCATTGCTCTGCTGTGGTGTTAGGGCTGCATGGCATCATTACTGCAGCAGAGCCACAGCCTTCTCATCTGCATTTGCTGCAGGAGGAAGACGCAGGTGCCTGTGCAAGTTGGGGTTCGGTGCAAGAAGTGGAGACCCTCTGGGAATCTTAGCAGGAGGAACTTAAGGGCTTTGAGAACTGACACCTTAGGACTGTAGTTTTCTTCAGACTGTAAAAATCTTGGTGTGTGACAATACTGAACATTTCCTGAGCCCTGTGATCCTGTAAAACAGTGATGGTTAAGACATTCCCCCTCCCCACAACTGTGCCCCCACTTTTACTGCAAGAAGCCCCTTCCCATGTGGCTTAGGCTGAGTTGCAGATGACCATTTACCGAGGACAAGGCCAGACACAGGCCTTCAAACCCCCCTTCTCTGCCTTATAAGTGATTAGCTAAACTGCCTGTTCCCACTGATCAATCACCTCCCACCTTGAAATGGTTCTTCGTGGTGCAGTTGCGCCTAGGGGGGTGGACTTGTCTTTGACTGTCGCCTTCCACAGAGGACAGTTAGGGTGGGCAGGAAAGAATTCTCTGCTACAGGTCTGCATTCCAGGCTGTTTCCAGAAGTGGGAATTCTGGTGCCCTGGAGTCTGGGAATGGATTTCTAGTGTCCCAGCTTCAGGTGGAGTTGAAATTGAGTGAGACAACCCACCACACCCATCTGGAGCCAGGAACTAGAGCCATTTTTAAAGTGGCAGTTTCTCCATAAGATTACCAAAAAATGCACTCAGCACGTTTCTTTCTTTCTCATATGCATTTGGCCATCTAAAATGGGAATGGTGGTTTTTTGAAGCATGGATGTAGTTTTAAATTTTGAGTATTTTAAACCTTAATGTAGCTTCTTAAAATGTTTGCCTGATTATCTGGAGATTGACTAAACCTTTGGAGTGGTAATAATGAGTTGATCTATATGACTTTGCTTTCTATGATGCAGTGAAAGTACTCTAATTAAAGCCTCTGCAGTTGGGTCAGCAGGCGATTGGCCAAAACAAATTCTGTCTTTTGGGTTTCTTTAACCAAACAAGGGAGTAGAGTGTAGGCTGAAGTGGCAAATTCATTTCAGAGCACGCCAGAGCCCTCAATGATTGAGCAGCCTTCTCAGGTGAACATGTAACGTGCTGTGAGTCTTGGCAAGCCTGGCTACTGATGTGTGCACGTGACACCACGGAGCCACACCTAGGAAGATGTGGTTTCTGTAACAAGCTTTGGAAAACCAAAGTTCAACTTAATTATCCAACTTTGTTACAGAAAAAGCTTTGACCAGATGGCCAAGACCTGATTGTCTCATGGTCGAGATGTGGTTATAAAGTTGCCCTTACTTGGTGCCAGTGTTGGTCCACAGTGATACTCCTCCAACCTCACTGAATAGTTTGGAGACTGAAATGAGACTGAAAATCTCCTTAAGGTGAAAAGGGCTCTGGGGCACCTGGGAATATCCGCACACCCGTGGCCATTCCCCTTTAAGGTGGAAAGGATGGCTGGGTCACGCGGGAGCATCTGCACACCCGTGGCCATCCTCTTTAAGATGGAAAGGGCTGCTGGGGTGCCCCACAATATCTGCACACCTGCGGCCATTGTTCCTGTCCCCCTTTCTGCTCAGTCACCTCTGTGTTCCCGCATTCAGGCTTTGGGACACTCATGAGCAGCTCGTCCCCTGGGCTGGTGAGGAAGGAGTGGGAGGTTGTTCTGAGGCTCTGTCACTGTCTGCCCTGTTATGAGCAGGGCAAGGCAGTGGCAGTGACCCAGAGGAGTCTGGTCAGTGAGGGCTCTGGCAGGAAGTGCTGAGGCTTGAGGTGGCTCTGCCAGTCGTAACCAAATGTCTTTCTTCTTATTTCCACGATTCCTTCTAGTTCTGTGCCTTGCACTGCAGAGTCTCTGTGTGTCTATAAATACACATGAGTTATGATACAGGTGTCTCTTTCCCCTCTGTATGGGGCTGGGCCCAGGGAGAGAAGTGCAAGACCCCCTTACTGCTGGATGCCCACCAGCACGAGGCACTGCCTGCCCTGCTAACGAATGCCTACAGCGAGTCCTGGAAGCCCCCTCCTGAGCACCTGGCCTGTTGACGGTGTACAGGGGAGACAGATGAGCTCCCCTTGCCCCACCCTGAGCAGAGACTGGGGAGGCGGCGGCAGCACTGTCCCCATGGTGCATCCTTGGTGCATGGAGGAAAGTGTGTTCATGCTTAAAACACAGCCCATCCTCTCAAAAGCAGGGTGACAACCACATTTATATCTGGAATCTTAAAAAAGGGCCCATCTCTTTGAGAGAAGAACGTGGCATGTACGTGTGTACCTCCTTTTTTTTTTTTTTTTTTTTTTTGAGACAGTTTCCCTCTGTCACCCAGGCTGGAGTGCGGTGGTGCGATCTCAGCTCACTGCAAGCTCCGCCTCCCGGGTCCATGCCATTCTCCAGCCTCATCCTCCCTAACAGCTGGGACTACAGGCGCCCGCCACCACGCCTGGTTAATTGTTTGTATTTTTAGTAGAGACGGGGTTTCACCTTGTTAGCCAGGATAGTCTCGGTTTCCTGACCTCGTGATCTGCCTGCCTCGGCCTCCCAAAGCTCTGGGATTACAGCCGTGAGCCACCGCGCCGGGCCGTATGTGTGTACCTCTTTGAGTCTTGCCCGACCTTTGCATTTAAAAATTATTGAAAAACTTAAGGATGTAACTGACAAGAACTTTATAGGTTTCTCCAAGTAAAAATTTGGAAAAGTTAAGTGAACCCATAATGTGTTTTATTTCTATGAGTCCCACACTTGGATTTTTAAATGTGGGCAAAACATCTCTATGTTCTTCAGCCTGATTTCCGTGGTGAGGCACCACCCGCGAGGTGGGGACCAATAGCCACCCCTCTCCCCCCCTTGGCTATTGGGAGTCATGGTGGACTCACAGCCTGTTTAGGATATTGTGGGTATTATCATCTCACCCTCTGGAAATAATGACCTCTTTCACAGAGGGGTGTACACCTTCAGTGTATTGCTCAGGGAACAATGATATAATTAATTATTAAACATCAAGAATCGATTTTAATAATTATCAATAATATCAATTAATATTTTACCATTAATAATGAATAATTATTTTATATATATAATGATGGATGCCAAAAATTAATTTTTAATATTAATGTCATTTATCAATATTATTAATTCTTAATATTAATTACTATTTTATTGCCAGCGTCCCTCAGTATTGATCTTGGTAACATTAATTGTTGATATCATTATTTTATTTTTAATGGTGTTATTATTAATATTAATAATTAATATACTTGTTCCTGATATCCGGCAGGAGAAGATATTACTCCCAGTATTGCAGGGGTGTACACCTTCAGTGTATTGCTCAGGGAACAATGATATAATTAATTATTAAACATCAAGAATCGATTTTAATAATTATCAATAATATCAATTAATATTTTACCGTTAATAATAATTATTTTATATATATAATGATGGATGCCAAAAATTAATTTTTAATATTAATGTCATTTATCAATATTATTAATTCTTAATATTAATTACTATTTTATTGCCAGCGTCCCTCAGTATTGATCTTGGTAACATTGTTGATATCATTATTTTATTTTTAATGGTGTTATTATTAATATTAATAATTAATATACTTGTTCCTGATATCCGGCAGGAGAAGATATTACTCCCAATATCGCAGGGGTGTACACCCCTGGGACACTATGCCCAATATCGCAAGGGATGTACACAAACCCTGGGATATTGTTCCTTATATCGAGAGTGGGAGAAGACGCTATTACTCCCAATATCGCAGGGGTGTACACCCCTGGGACACTACGCCCAATATCCACGTTGGGAGATGATGACTATATGCCCAATATCGCAAGGGATGTACACAAACCCTGGGATATTGTTCCTTATATCCTGGGAGGGAGACGATGATACTAGTGGCAATATGGCAGGGGTTTTATACGCCCACTGTGCTATTGTTCCGAATAACATGATATGACTCCCAATATCACGGGGGGAGTACATCCTCCTGTGATAATGTTTCTTATATTCAGGGGGAGAGGATGATATTACTCCCAGTATTGCAGGGGTTGTACACACCTCCTGCGATATTGTTCCTAATATCCCAAAGGGGAGAGCATAATATTACTCTCAATATCTCAGCCGGTGTACACCTCCTTTGTAATATTTTTCTTAATATCCAAGATGGGAGAGGATGATAAGACTCCCAATATGGCAAGAAGTGTACAGCCGCCTGTGATGTAGTTCTTAACATCCAGGTGGGGAGAGGATGATATTACTGCCCATATCGCACGAGTTGTAAAACCCCTTCGATATTTTGCCTACGATCCTGAGGGGAAAGGATGATATTACTCCCAATATCAAAGAAGGTGTACACCCCCCTGGGACACTACGCCCAATATCCACGTTGGGAGATGATGACTATATGCCCAATATTGCAAGGGATGTACACAAACCCTGGGATATTGTTCCTTATATCGAGAGTGGGAGAAGACGCTATTACTCCCAATAACGCAGGGACTGTGGCTGTACATCCCTCCTGTGATATTGTTCTTAATATGCTAGGGAAGAGAGGATGATACTATTCCCAATATCGGAGGGGGAGTACACCCACCCAGTCATGTTGTTCTTAATGTACTCCACCTCCCTCCACCAGGGATATCGTTTCTAATATCCAGGGAAGAGAGGATGACATTATGCTGAATATTGCAGGGAGTGTACACACCCTCTGTGATGTTGTTCCTCGTATCCAAAGGTAGAGATGATGATATTACTGGCCATATCGCAGGGGTGTACACCCTTCTGTGATACTGGTTTTGACATTCTGTGGGGAGAAGACAACATTAATCCCAATATCGCAGAAGGTGTACAGACCTCTGTGATGTAGTTCCTACTGTACAGGGAAAGAAGAATATTGCTCTCAATATCGCAGGAGTGTAACTACCCTGCCCCTGTATATTGTTCCTAATATCCAGGCGGAAGAAGATGACATGGCTGACAATATCGAAGGGGTGGACACCTCTTCTGTGATATGGTTTCTGATATCCAGGGGTGAATGGATGATATTACTCCCAGTATTGCAGGGGTTGTACACACCTCCTGCGATATTGTTCCTAATATCCCAAAGGGAGAGCATAATATTACTCTCAATATCTCAGCTGGTGTACACCTCCTTTGTAATATTTTTCTTAATGTCCAAGATGGGAGAGGATAAGACTCCCAATATGGCAAGAAGTGTACAGCCGCCTGTGATGTAGTTCTTAACATCCAGGTGGGGAGAGGATGATATTACTGCCCATATCGCACGAGTTGTAAAACCCTTCGATATTTTGCCTACGATCCTGAGGGAAAGGATGATATTACTCCCAATATCAAAGAAGGTGTACACCCCCCTGGGACACTACGCCCAATATCCACGTTGGGAGACGATGACTATATGCCCAATATCGCAAGGGATGTACACAAATCCTGGGATATTGTTCCTTATATCGAGAGTGGGAGAAGACGCTATTACTCCCAATAACGCAGGGACTGTGGCTGTACATCCCTCCTGTGATATTGTTCTTAATATGCTAGGAAGAGAGGATGATACTATTCCCAATATCGGAGGGGAGTACACCCACCCAGTCATGTTGTTCTTAATGTACTCCACCTCCTCCACCAGGGATATCGTTTCTAATATCCAGGGAAGAGAGGATGACATTATGCTGAATATTGCAGGGAGTGTACACACCCTCTGTGATGTTGTTCCTCGTATCCAAAGGTAGAGATGATGATATTACTGGCCATATCGCAGGGGTGTACACCCTTCTGTGATACTGGTTTTGACATTCTGTGGGGAGAAGACAACATTAATCCCAATATCGCAGAAGGTGTACAGACCTCTGTGATGTAGTTCCTACTGTACAGGGAAAGAAGAATATTGCTCTCAATATCGCAGGAGTGTAACTACCCTGCCCCTGTATATTGTTCCTAATATGCAGCAGGGTAGCAGGGTGGAGGCTGATAGTACTCCCAATATCCCAGAAGGTGCACACACACCTGTGATATAGTTCCTAATATCCAGCGGAAAGAGGCTGATTTTACTTCGAGATCGCAGTGGGTGTACACCGCCCCAACCCTGGGGTATCGTTCCTAATATCCAGGCGGAAGAAGATGACATGGCTGACAATATCGAAGGGGTGGACACCTCTTCTGTGATATGGTTTCTGATATCCAGGGGTGAATGGATGATATTACTTCCGATAAAGTAGGAACCATACAGCCACCCTGGGATTTTGTCCTTAATAAACACAGGGAGTGGTGATATTACTACCAACATTGCAAGGGTGTACACCTCCTTTGTAATATTTTTCTTAATATCCAAGATGGGAGAGGATGATAAGACTCCCAATATGGCAAGAAGTGTACAGCCGCCTGTGATGTAGTTCTTAACATCCAGGTGGGGAGAGGATGATATTACTGCCCATATCGCACGAGTTGTAAAACCCCTTCGATATTTTGCCTACGATCCTGAGGGGAAAGGATGATATTACTCCCAATATCAAAGAAGGTGTACACCCCCCTGGGACACTACGCCCAATATCCACGTTGGGAGACGATGACTATATGCCCAATATCGCAAGGGATGTACACAAACCCTGGGATATTGTTCCTTATATCGAGAGTGGGAGAAGACGCTATTACTCCCAATAACGCAGGGACTGTGGCTGTACATCCCTCCTGTGATATTGTTCTTAATATGCTAGGGAAGAGAGGATGATACTATTCCCAATATCGGAGGGGGAGTACACCCACCCAGTCATGTTGTTCTTAATGTACTCCACCTCCCTCCACCAGGGATATCGTTTCTAATATCCAGGGGAAGAGAGGATGACATTATGCTGAATATTGCAGGGCAGTGTACACACCCTCTGTGATGTTGTTCCTCGTATCCAAAGGTAGAGACGATGATATTACTGGCCATATCGCAGGGGGTGTACACCCTTCTGTGATACTGGTTTTGACATTCTGTGGGGGAGAAGACAACATTAATCCCAATATCGCAGAAGGTGTACAGACCTCTGTGATGTAGTTCCTACTGTACAGGGGAAAGAAGAATATTGCTCTCAATATCGCAGGAGTGTAACTACCCTGCCCCCTGTATATTGTTCCTAATATGCAGCAGGGTAGCAGGGTGGAGGCTGATAGTACTCCCAATATCCCAGAAGGTGCACACACACCTGTGATATAGTTCCTAATATCCAGCGGGAAAGAGGCTGATTTTACTTCGAGATCGCAGTGGGTGTACACCGCCCCAACCCTGGGGTATCGTTCCTAATATCCAGGCGGGAAGAAGATGACATGGCTGACAATATCGAAGGGGGTGGACACCTCTTCTGTGATATGGTTTCTGATATCCAGGGGGTGAATGGATGATATTACTTCCGATAAAGTAGGAACCATACAGCCACCCTGGGATTTTGTCCTTAATAAACACAGGGGAGTGGTGATATTACTACCAACATTGCAAGGGGTGTACACCCTCCTGTGATATTGTTTCTTATATCCAGGAAAGGAGAAGATGGTATTACTACCAATATTGAAGAGATATACAACCCCCATGGGATATTGTTCTAAAGATACAGGTTGAAAGAGGATGAGACTCCATCCAATATAACAAGGGGTGTACACCCCGCCTGTGATATGAATCGTAAAACCTAGAAGAAGAGAGAATGACATTGCTTCCAAAAACACACGGGGTGTACACCCACACTGTGATATTGTTCCTGTCATCTAAAGGAAGAGATGATGATACTACTCCCAGTACCGGAGAAGGTACACACCCCCCTGTGATATTGTTCCTCATAACTTGTGGGGGAGAGCATGCTATTACTTCCAACATGACAGTGGCTTGACACCCAGTATGTGATATTGGTTCTGCACACCAACTCTGTGCCCCTCGTTTCCCATGCGTTCTCTCCACAGTTTTGGAACCTCGGGGGAGGCTTTGTCTTTGGTTACAGATGAAGAGAGGAAGGGTCTGAGAGGTTAAGCAAGTTTGTTACTGGAAAGGGGTTCCGATCCAGACCCTAAGAGAGGTTTCTTGGATCTCACAGAAGAAAGAATTTGGGGCAAGTCCATCAAGTGAAAGCAAGTTTATTAGGAAAGAAAAGGAATAAAGGAATGGCTACTCTGGCCGGGCGCAGTGGCTCACTCCTGTAATCCTATAACTTTGGGATGCCGAGGCAGGTGGATCACCTGAGGTGAGAAGTTCGAGACCAGCCTGGTCCAACATGGCAAAACCCTGTCTCCACTAAAATACAAAAAATTAACTTGGCGTGGTGGCAGGTGCCTGTAATCCCAGCTACTAGGAAGGCTGAGGCAGGAGAATCGCTTGAACCCAGGAGATGGAGGTTGTAGTGAGCCAAGATCACGCCACTGCATTCCAGTTCAGCCAACAGAGCGAGACTCCATCTCAAAAAAAAAAAAAAAAAAAAAGAATGGCTGCTCCATAGGCAGAGTGGCCCCAAAGGCTGCTGGTTGCCCATTTTCATGGTTATTTCTTGATCATACGCTAAACAAGGGTTGGACTATTCATGAGTGTTCCAGGAAAGGGGTGGGCAATTCCCAGAACTGAGAGTTTCTGCCCTCCCTTCTGAGACCATGTAGGGAACCTCCAGATGTTGCCATGGCATCTGTAAACTGTCTTGGCGCTGGTGGGAGTGTCTTGTAGCAGCTAATGCATTATAATTAGCACATAATGAGCCATGAGGACAATCACAGGTCACTCGTGGCCATCTTGGGTTTGGTGGGCTTTGCCCGGCTTCTTTACTGCAACCTGCTTTATCAGCAAGGTCTTTATGAGCTGTATCTTGTGCCGACCTCCTATCTCATCCTGTGACTAAGAATGCCTAGCCTCCTGGGAATGCGGCCCAGCAGGTCTCAGCCTCCCTTTACCCAGCCCCCATTCAAGATGGAGTCGCTCTGGCTCACGTGCCTCTGACAAGTTGGCCTGGGTTGAGTGTTCCCTAGTGTGTGGTTGTTGGAGCTGTTCCTAGGAGTCAGAGGTATTGTCAGTAGGAAACAGGCCTCTGTTAGCCCTGGGGCTGGCACTCTGCCCCAGTATGTCGGCCTCATTTTAGTGGTGACAAAACTGGGGCTCAGAGACATCAACTCCCTCACCCGAACACCCAGACTGTGCGTGGTGGGCTGGGGTTTGAATGTGGGGCTTGAAGACCCATCATCTCCTCTGGTCCCCCAGTCTCTGCTGCCCAAGAGGAACAGGATCCCAGGATCCAGTCCCCTCATGGCACCAGCCAGGGTGGGTGGAGATGGGGAGGCACAGTTCCAAAGGCCCTGGACTCTGAGGCAGGTCGGGGGCCGAGAGCAACCGGACCTGCGGACCCCACCCCGAGAAGAGTGGCTGCATGCCCGGCCCAGCGGGCAGGAGATCTGTGTCCTCAGTAAACGTGACGGCGCTTCCCGCTCCTCCAGCCAGGCCGTGCTGTCTTCACGTTTCCAATCATGCGGCCTCCTCTCCAATTCCCAAGCCCAACCCACAGAGACAGCGATCTGGGGTCCACGTGAGGTTTGTCAGCAGCTCTGACCCGCTGCTTCCCGCCAGCCCCGCGGCCGGTTCTGGAAAGCTCTCTGCTGCCCCCTGGTGGGGAAGCTCAGGGCAGGGCTCTGGCTGCAAGCATGGGGTCCCAGAACCTCCTGGCTCTGTCACCTCTGCTGGGTGGAAAACCAACCCAGGACTGAAGCAGCAGATGGGTGCCTGATTCCTTATAATCAGAGCTCCACCCACTGGCAAGTCTCTCTGGGCCTCAGTTTCCTCTTCCATTAAACGAGGGGCTTGGGGGATACCAAGGAGGGGTAACAGCTTAGTGAGGATGGCAGGTTTCTTCTGGGGAGATGAACACGTTTTGAAACTACATGGCGTGAGTGGTTGCACAGGACTGTGAATGCACAAATGCCACCACATTATTCGCGTTGAAATAGTTAATTGCATGCGATGTGAAAGTCACCTCATTTAAAGTGTTTAAAAGAGGGGCCTGGGAGAGTGCAGTGTATGTGAGAATCACGTGGGACACCCACAGTCTCTGAACCTCGGTTTCCTTGCCGTAAACTGGCAAAGAGACCGTGTGAGCTGTGTTCCCTGGGGCCAAGAGATTCCAAGAAGGAAAACCTGGGATTCCAGGGACTGGGATGAGGGCCGGGGCCGGAAGGGGAGGGGGCCTGTGGGGACGGCATAGGGGGCAGCCCAGATAAGGCTTTCAATACTGGGTAGCAGCGTCTACACAGGCGGAGATCCCTGCATCTCACTTCCCGCAGGGCTGACCGGTGGCCAGAGGTGGGACTGGCCAGGCTCGGCCCAACCAAGTCTGGGAGCAGAGGACACTGAGTGAGGGATCCCAGGGCCACCCTCACTGGCCTGTGGCTCTCCTGACACCACAAGAGAGGTCCAGGAGCTGACCTTGGGTCCTAATCGGGGACACCTTCCTGGCAGCAAGCTGGCAGGGTGGTGTGGTGGTCAGTGTACTGGGCTCTGTGTCTCCGCCCCTACCTGCTGTGTGACGGTGGGTGAGACACCTAACCTCTCTGTGCCTCTGTTTCTTCAATGGCGAACAGGGGCACTAGCAGCCCCCACATGCGGGCACAGTGGCCTGAAGGATAAAGGCAAGGGCGGCACGAGACCTACAGCAAAGCTCTGAGCAGGAGCTGCCCAGGAGTTCTACCACCATCTCCCTCTGGCCGCCAAGGAAACCGAGGCTCATGGTGACCTGGCCCAGGTCTGTTGGACTCAGGGTCCTTCTCATCCCCAAGATCAGAGGGCTGCCACCAGGGAAGGAGCTGGCCCCTAGACACCGCCCAGGAAGCACACAGGGAAGGATGCCCTGGGGACTGCAGTATGTTATTGCAAAAAACCATTTATTGCTATTTGAACCCTGCTTTCATGCCTCCATTTCCCAGAAAATGAGACACCAGGAGAGGCAGGAGACCATCCTCCTTGCACAAAACCCACTCCCTCGGATGCTGTCCTCAGCGAGGGTGGCTGGGGCCAACCGGGGGGCCCACCCGCAGAGTGGCAGCGGAGGCAGGTTGACCCTGCAGACATTGAGCTCTGTGGTGAAGGTCCTGGCCTTCTGGTAGAAGAAGAGCGACTTCTCGCGGTCCAGGAGGAAGTTGTGGGAGATGGTGGCTGGCCGCGTGGAGGTCTTCAGCTGTGCCCTTCTTGTTGCCCAGGTCCATGGCGGCTGCCAGTGCCAGCTGGTAGTACCCGGCTGCATCAAACCGTTCCTGAAGGGGACAGGCCATGCTCAGCAAAAGGGGGACTTGGAGCCTGTCTTCCCAGAGGCTGTTCCTGTCTCCAGGTCATTCCACATGTCCAGCCAATACTGGCTCACCCCATGAGTCCCGAAGCCTGTGACACTGCTGTGGTCTCAGCTGCAGGAGTTGGGGACAACCCTGAAACCCCTGGAAGCCTTCCTGACTATCCCTATGCTCCACTCACCCCAAGCCTCTTGCCCCAGTCCCACCCTCTCTGCAGGCAGTGGCTGCTTTCCCCATGGGCTGAGGTCAGGGCAGATCCTGCCTGCTCTGAGAGTTCCATGCAGGACCCATGGCTCCAAGCCACAGCAGGGGCACAGCGTTGAGTGACCCAGGCTCCCCTCTGGCCCCTGTCCATGCTGACCATTTCCAGGCCCTCCACGGGCCAGGCCAGGTACAAAACCATCTCACAGGTGTCCTCCCTGGCAATGTTCCCTGAAATATTGACGGAGTGTGACTCCCTAGACATCCACTCCCATTTTCAATGCATCTTTGGCTCAAACTCACCATCCCTGGGTTGGGATGCTGCCTCCCAGACCTCCACCTTGACCCTCCCATCTCCCCCCCGGCTTCTCCCCAGGCGCCTCCTCCACATGGGGGACACCCAAGGGACCTCCTCTCTAAGACCCAGGCCTAGCCTGTCCCTCTTTACCATCTCAAGATGGCTCCCAGGGCCAAGGACAAAGTCCAAGATGCAGCAGTCCATTCCCTCACTGCCCCATCCCACACATGGAGCAGGGGCGTGAGAAGACCCCGAGTTACCGCCGCTGCTCATCCAATGCCCCCGCCCAGCCAAACACTGGACTCTGTGCTGGGTGCATGGCTGAGCCTAACATCCTTGCTCCCAGTCTGAGGGACCTGGGACTGAACACTGACCACAAAGGTGGCCCGGGCTGTGGCAGAGGGAAGCCCAGGAGCCTGTGGGGGGCCCAGGAGGCCCCTGACTCAGCCGGGGGTGGGAGGCAAGGGCATCCTGAAGGGGTGGGGCATCCTAACTAAACAGGAAGGAGCCAGCCAAAGCATGTCTCTGCGTGTGCCTGTGTGTGTGCCTGTGTGTGTGCCTGTGTGTGTGCCTGTGTGCAGCAGCTAGTGAGTGGCAGGCTGAGCCAGGACACACCTAATCCACCCTATTCCAGGGCTCACTCTCACGTGTAGACTAAAGGGGACCGCATTTTAGAGGCAATCGGCAAGGATGCCCATTTACCCCTGCCTCTCTGCCAGCCTTTCAGGCCCCATCCAGCCCAGCTTTCTCTCCCACTCCTCTGGGCCCTTGGTCCAGAGCCTCCTATACAAGGAGGAGGGTGTGGCCTTGGAAAGACAGCCGCCCTTGGGGAATTCCGAGGGGCCTCCCTGTGGGAAGCTGGCCTGGGCTGACAGCATAGTCACGATGAGGCCCAGAGGGCTGTGCATGGGAAGGAGGTGAAGGAGGCCTCTGCCCCTCGACCCCAACCATGGACTTTGGCCTCTCAGGTACTACTTGGCCCTTTCATTCCTCTTGGGCAGGCGGAGTGGGCGGCAGGCTTGACCAAGAGAGAGAAAGGCCCACTTCTGGGAGGCCCGTCCCCTGGGTCCCAGGCGAGCCCCTGAGCGGTGAGCAGCGTCCCTCTGGGCCTGACACCTGGCACCTCCCTGTCTGGCTGGGACTTGGGAGGCCACAGGGACCGCTTCTGACCACCAGGTGTCGCCAGCACTGGGCGGGGGCCTCCCGGGCAGCCCCAGGCCTGTGGTGAGGATATGGGTCGGGGTCTTAGGGCTGCCCCAGCTCCTCATGTTGTTCTAAGGCCAAGATCTCGGTCCCTGGACTGGAGCGCCCTGGCCCCTCAGCCCATAAGGAGCACTGACAAGGTGCCCGTGCGATGCTGAGGAGGGCAAGTGCCTGCTGGGCAGACGGGTGGAGACACCCCAGGTCTGAGTCTGCCAGTCCCAGCTCTCCACCCCTGCAGGGCTGGGGGCAGAGAGCACAGCACCTCCCCTCGAGACAGACCCGACCCAGCAAGGTCTCAGCCTGGCTGGCTGGGGCCCCGCCCCACTGCACCTGCCGTGAGCTGGGGTTCCCCTGTGAACCCGATGGTAAGACACCGGTCCCACCCCACCCTTCCTGGGTGATGTGAAGATTCCAGGTGTCTCGGGACTCCAGGAAGGAGTTGCTCAGTGCAGGCTGGCACCCTGGGCAGGCTTCCTAGAGGAGGCACTGGGATTTGGGTTGGATCTTGCAATGTGGATTCAATGTGAGGATGATGCCGTCCTCCAAAATGTCCTTCTCCCGACCCTGTTTTCTTTGTTAAATGCAACTTGACACTTGACTGTCAAGACTCAGTTTGGTGTCACCTCCTCCAGGAGGGCCCCCCTGACTACAATCCCCTTCTTTACCCAGAGGCCACCATTGCCTGCTCATGTGTCAGCCTCCCAGGCTGAGACTGAGTTCTTGAGGGTGGGGCCTGGCCAGCTTGGGAGCTGGGTTGTATCTGCGAACCTTGCCGGTTCCTCCAGCTGCGTGCAGAGCTCCAGGGAGGCCACTGGGCCATTCCTAAGGAAGGCTGGAACCCAGGCCCCTGGGGTCTGGGTGGAGATCCCACTCCAAGGGGGCTGGAAACACCCCGAGCCCTGCCCCTTCCCACCGACCTTCAGGTCGTAGAAGATGTCACCGAGCACCAGGTACACCTTCACGTAGTAGAGGGTCTCCTCGTCAAACTCCAGCGGCGAGTTGCAGAGCTACAGGGCCTTGAGGTAGAAGTGCTCCGCCAGCTTGCCATGGCCCAGCAGGTGGTGCAGGGCGGCCAGCCGGTGGTAGGCCACGTGCTCATTCAGCCGGTCCCCTGGGGTGCAGGCCAAAGGGGCAGGTGTGAGGACGTGGCTCCCTGGGGCAGTCAGGCACAGGCCCCTCAGGAGCAGGTATGCAGACCCTGGGCAGCACCTGGCTTGCCTCCAGGCACCTGTGGTCACCTGGGCAGCTCTGGCCAGTCCCTTCTGGGTTCCCAGACTCACTTTCCCATCTGCAAAGCAGAACTAATAAGGCTTGCCCCTGTCTACTGTGAGGCTTTGGCAAAGTCGGACTTGGATGGCCCAGCTCTGCCTACACATAGCCACCTGCCTTTGTTCACTGGTTTTAACCAGGGGAGCCCAAAACCCATGCAGTCCAGGTGCTCCCGGGAACCCCGGCTCCATGCAGCCCACAGACGTGACATCCGACTCCTCCTGGGTGTGTCACGATCAGAGCCCCTTACCTTGGGGAGTCACCGCATGCCTGAGCTCCAGGTCCCCCCACAGATGCACAAACCCACCTAGGCTGTCTCTGATGTCCTCCCCTTTTCAGGGCGAGTGCTGTGGAGCCTGCATTCAATGCATTCCCACACAGCTGCACACCTACTGTGTACTGGGCCCCAAGGCACAAGGCGTTGGGGCATGCGGCCCGCCCAGGGTTCCCTGTCTCTGGAGGAGGACAGACGATCCTGGCACAGCACCAGGGGATGCCCGGCCTTAAGGGGCAGGCTGCTGGAAGGGGAACTGGGATTTCATCAGCCAGAGAGCCGTGTGGTTGATGAGGGTGGGAAGGGCACAAGACAAAGGGAATGTGCCACTCAGCCTGGCACATACAGGGACCGAGATGCCTGGCATGTCTGGAAGGCAGAGGGCACACTGGGTGGCCCTTGTGGTCAGCAGCGGGAAGAGACAGAGGAAGCAGAGCTCAGCACTGCGTGAGAGACCTCGGGCTGTGCCGCACGGCCGGACGGGGAAGCCAGCTGGGCAGATCTGCCTGCCTGGACAGGAGACCAGGAAAATCCAGCAGCTGTTTCAGCTCCTGCCCTACAGACCTGGAGGCTGGGCTCTGGCAAAGTGTGGATCCTGGCAGGACGGGGCTCAGGGACTTACCCAGAGTGATGCTGAGTGCTAGGGCCATGTGGGCAACCTCCAAGCCCTCCTGGGGCTCCTCCAGCGTGTGTCACGATCAGAGCCCTTACCTTGGGAGTCACCGCATGCCTGAGCTCCAGGTCCCCCACAGATGCACAAACCCACCTAGGCTGTCTCTGATGTCCTCCCTTTTCAGGGCGAGTGCTGTGGAGCCTGCATTCAATGCATTCCCACACAGCTGCACACCTACTGTGTACTGGGCCCCAAGGCACAAGGCGTTGGGGCATGCGGCCTGCCCAGGGTTCCCTGTCTCTGGAGGAGGACAGACGATCCTGGCACAGCACCAGGGATGCCCGGCCTTAAGGGGCAGGCTGCTGGAAGGGAACTGGGATTTCATCAGCCAGAGAGCTGTGTGGTTGATGAGGGTGGGAAGGGCACAAGACAAAGGGAATGTGCCACTCAGCCTGGCACATACAGGGACCGAGATGCCTGGCATGTCTGGAAGGCAGAGGGCACACTGGGTGGCCCTTGTGGTCAGCAGCAGGAAGAGACAGAGGAAGCAGAGCTCAGCACTGCGTGAGAGACCTCGGGCTGTGCCTGGGCAGATCTTCCTGCCTGGACAGGAGACCAGGAAAATCCAGCAGCTGTTTCAGCTCCTGCCCTACAGACCTGGAGGCTGGGCTCTGGCAAAGTGTGGATCCTGGCAGGACGGGGGCTCAGGGGACTTACCCAGAGTGATGCTGAGTGCTAGGGCCATGTGGGCAACCTCCAAGCCCTCCTGGGGCTCCTCCAGCGTGGCCAGCAGTGCCACCAGCTTGTTGCACAGCTGCAGCTGCGGCTCCGCCTTGCAGTTGCCCATAGTCACTGCCAGGGGCAGGGCCCGGTCCTACCACACAGGCAGGTGGGGTCAGGCTTCCCGCAGCACCCACCTTGCCCAGCGCCTTCCTCAGAGCTCACACATGTGCTTGGAGCATCCCACGCCCCAGTTACCCCTGCACCTCCGCAGAGCTCTGTGCTCTGGGATAATGTACAGTTCAGACACCCAAGTTGGGGGTTGAAGAGTCACCTGAGGCCCATCTAGCTACACCCGGCAGCCTCAGACCAGCCTCTCCCACCTGGGCACCGGGGGTCTGACTAGGGGGAGCCAGCACTCCTCTCTGCTCTAAAAACACATTTATCTGTGCCCAGGGCTGAGCCACACCGTGAGCTCAGAGGAAGGGAGAAGCCGTCCCCGTTTCAGGGTGCAGGCAGACTTGGGCCCTGGCCCTCCCACTGACATGCTGTGTGTCCTTTGCCATGTCCCTGTGCTTTTCTTAGCCTCAGCTTCCTCATCTGGAAGATGGGGACAGGACTTCCCACTCATGGTTGCTTGAGATCATCAGGTGCAAGGGTAGAGCCACTGTCATGTCCAGACCTGAGCGTTTGTCCCGGGCAGGGGGCACAGCCAATATCATTCCCAGTGAGATCACTAGGCAAGGATAGGGCCATTGCCACGTCCAGGCCCCAAGCGTTTGTCCCGGGCAGGGGCACAGTCAATATCATTCCTGGTGAGACCACTGGGAAACTAAGCATGTGCATGCGTGGCCTTGCCTCCAGGTGGGAGGCCTCTGCCCTGCCACACCTGTGCCTCAGCCTCCAGGTGACCCCCTGAGGCCCACATACATCAGCCCACAGGCCAGCTCACCCGGTAGAAGGACATGGCTTTCTCCCGCTCCCAGGCCTCATTGAAGATGTCTCCAGCTGCCTCAAATGGCTCCAGCCCCAGGTTGGAGTCGCCTGTGTACAGGACCACATTCTGTGCCACCTGAAAGGAGCAGAAGTTTCCTCAAGACCCACACCTGGTGAGGTGGCCACACCCACCTTCGCCAGCCTCCTTCCTCTCACACACTGCAGGTACACCTGAGCATTTTTCAGACCTGTGCATTAGGGCTGCCCCACCACTGGCATGAGGACAATGAACTGATGCACTTGAGTGCCAGGAGGTGACTGAGCAGCTGCAGCCCAGGAGCCCGACACCTGTGAATCCTTCCACCAGGGATAGACCTAGCCCACCACCCCCCGCACTCAAACAGTCTCCGTGGCCCCAGATTGCTGGGAGCCCATCACCTGGTTCCTTTCTGCGTTGCCACATCCTTGCCGCAGCTCAGGGCCGCACATCAACAGTGTTTGTGGATGGGCCTGGTCCCCTCTTGGCCATGAGCTCTTGATCCTTCTCCTCAGCTCAAGGAGGTATACAGCAGGTGCTCAATAATGAAAGTTTCACCAGGCTCGTGGGCTTCACAATTTGTTCCAGATCACACTGTGTTTGGGAAAGCCTCTGAAAACAGCCGCTATGATAGATTCATTTTGTAAGGAGATGTGCCACGTGTCGCTTGGAGCACGTTCTTCTGTGTGTTAACTGAGTAGTCACATTCTTTGAGCATGAGCTGTATACCAGCAGGTGCTAGGCACTGTGAGGGTCCATGCCTCTGCCCTCAGGGAGAAGATGCTGGCCACTGGGGAGGATGTGAGGGAACCAGTTGGAGGGAGGAAAAGGCATACAACAGGTGCTCAGCAGTGGCTTAGGAATGAGTGGATGGATGGATGAATGGATGAATGGATGAGCAGATGTGTAGACACATGGATGGATGGATGTGTGGATAGATGAATGGATGGGTGGATGGATGGATGGATAGATGAATGATGGATGGATAGATGGATGGATGATGGATGGATGGGTGGATGGATGGATGGGTGGATGGATGATGGATGATGGACAGATGGATGGATGGATGGATGGATGGAAGGAAGAACAGGAGGTGAGTGGATGGATAATGGAAGGATGGATGGATAGATGGATGGATGAATGATGGATGGAAGGAGGAACAGGTGGATGGATGGATGAATGGACTGATGGATGGAAGAGCAGGTGAATGGATGGATAGATGGGTGAATGGATGGATGATGGATGGATGATGGATGGATGGATGAATGATGGATGGAAGGATGGATGATGGATGGATGGATGGATGATGATGGATGAATGGATGGATGAACAGGATGGATGGATGGATGGATGGAAGATGGATGGATGAACAGGCAAATGGATGGATAGGTGAATGGATGGATGAATGGATAGATGGATGGATGGATGGAAGGATGAACGGATGAATGGATAGATGATGGAAGGATGGATGGATAAACGGATGGATGGATGAATGATGGATGAACAGGTGAATGGATGGATGATGGAAGGATGGATGAATGAATGGATGGACGAACAGGTGGATGGATGGTGGCTGAATGGATGGATGGATGGATAGGTGAATGGATGGATGATGGATGATGGATGGATGGATGATGGAAGGATGGATGAATGATGGAAGGATGGATGGATGATGGATGCATGGAAGAATGAACAGGTGAATGGATGGATGATGAAAGGATGGATGATGAATGAATGGATGGATGGATGGACAGGTGAATGGATGGATCATGGATGGATGGAAGATGGTTGGATGGATAGAAGGATGAACAGCTGAATGGATGGATGATGGATGAATGGATGGATAATGGAAAGATGGATGGAAGGATGAACAGGTGAATGGATGGATGAAGAGGTGACCAGATGAATGACGGATGGATGGATGATGGATGGATGGATGATGGATGATGGAGGATGGATGATGGATGGATGGAAGGATGGATGGATAGATGATGGAAGGATGAACAGGTGAATGGATGGATGATGGATGGATGGATGATGGATGGATGGAAGGACCCACAGGTGTATGGGAAGATGATGGAAGAATGGATGGATGGATGAATGGATGATGGATGATGGACAGATGGATGGATGGATGATGGATGGATGGAAGATGGTTGGATGGATAGAAGGATGAACAGGTGAATGGATGGATGAATGGATAATGGATGGATGGATGATGATGGATGGATGAACAGGTGAATGGATGGATAGAAGGATGAACAGGTGAATGGATGGATGGATGGATGGATAGAAGGATGAACAGGTGAATGGATGGATCATGGATGGATGGAAGGATGGATGGATGGATGGAAGGATGGATGGATGGAAGGACCCACAGGTGTATGGGAAGATGATGGAAGAATGGATGGATGATGGATGATGGATGATGGATGGATGGATGGAAGGATGAACAGGTAAACAGATGATGGAAGGATGAACGGATGGATGGATGGATGGACAGGTGAATGGATGGATGGATGGAAGGATGGATGGATGATGATGGATGGATGATGGATGGATGAACAGGTGAATGGATGGATGGATGATGGAAGGATGAACGGATGGATGGATGGACAGAGAGTGAACAGCACAGGGGCCCTCCTGCATCCCTTGCCACTCACCTGGATGTACAGGTCCACCAGCTTGCTCTGCCGCAGGATGTAGTAGATCTTCCCTGCTTGCAGCCAGGCATGCGCCTCCTCTTTCTTCTGGAGGTCAATGAAAATCCCCAGACTTCGTTTGGTGTAGTCCAGAGTGGATCTGTAGGCCCTAGAATCAGACACAGGTGTCAGAACAAGGGCTCTCATCCTCCTGGAAACAGTCTGCCTCCTCCCGTGGGTCTGGTGATAGATGAATCTGACATGTGGGAACTGTGAACAGCCCTCTTGTGTGTGCAGTGTTCTGCCCTTCCCAGGCTGCTGGGAGGGCCAGGGTGAACACACACGGCATGGAAAAGATGAAGGACATCCTTCTGAGGGAATCGAGCATCATGCTGCCCTGTGGCAGGAGGAGTGTGCTAGTCCATCTCCCTTGCCTCCCAGACATGGCCTGTGTCTTCTCCAGATGCACCAGGGGCCGTTAGTGTTCAGAGGCTATCTAGGTCGATGGTTCTCAAGATGTGCAGGCATCACAGTCACTCGGAGGCCTGTCTGTATAGCTTGCTGGCCCTGCCCCCAGAGCTTCCGGCTCCACAGGCCTGGGGTAGGCCCCAGAACTCCCACTTGCCACAAGCTCCTAGGTGATATAGATGCTGCTCTGCTGGTCCAGGGACTACACTTTGAGAAACATGGCTCTAGCACACTGGCCCATTTTCCTTCGGTGAACCTGAGGCCAAGACTGGAGCCAGTCTCCCGGGTCCCCATGGAATCTGGCTCCTTCCCTGCTCTCTCAGTAAGTCCGACACTTGAGGGGCTGTGACTGCAGCAATGTCACCTGGCCCTGTGGGTGGGGTGGCCAGGGCCATGGTTACCCCACCAGGTCAGGATGCTCGGGGGAAGCCGAGTGGGCCACATATGGGACGTGAGACCTTGAAACCCTGCCCCAGGGAAGCAGGTGACACAACTGGCTCTGTCTTCTGTGGGAGAGAAGCCACAGGTGGCTGCTGTGGTCACATTTAAAGGGACAGATGAAAGCCAGGAGTGAAGACTCAGGGCAGGCAGAGGTCAGATGACAAAAGCCACCATAGTAGGAAGAACAGCCCAGAGTGCACGTACTGCCTCTGCTGGGGTTGAGATGACCTTTGACCCAACAAGGGAGGCTCAAGCTGGGACTCACGAGCCAGCAGCAGCCCTGGGACGACCCCAGACCCACCAGCTCAAAGCATCTGATGCCAAGGAACCAAATGATCCAAAGAAAAGGGGCTGATGGGGCCCTGGGCCAGCTTCCCTGTGCCCCTCCTGCCCTGCCCCCAACCCCTTGCCCCTCCACACCCCCACCACTGCAAAACCAGCCCTCACTGCTCGGTGCCCAGGAACAGGTAGAGCTGACTGATGGTCTCCAGGAGCTGCCCCCTCCAGCACCTTGTCGGTCAGCTTGTGGGCCAGGGAGAGCTGGAACTCATGGTAGATGACACACTGGGCCTCGCTGGGCATGATGACGCTGTAGAAGTAGCACAGCCACTAGATGGCCCGCAGCTGGCCTGGGCAGAAGACAAAATGGAAGACGTCAGCCTCCCAGCATCGAAGCGAGGCTGGCTGGGCTCAGAGGCCCCTGTGCTGTGCTTGTCTCTTTCACACCTCTGTGAACCTGGGCCCCATAGACGGGCAGCCTGAGCTCAGACAGGCCATGTGCCTGTACAAGGGCAGACACCGAGCACACCGTGACATGGGCACAGCTTGGTGCAGATGCTCAGGGTAGAGGCTGGCCTTCTTTACAACTCCCAGGGCCGAGGTCCTGGCCAGGCTCGGCCCTTGCACCAGGCCATCTATTTCTGCTTCACAAAGTCCCTCTGGCGAGGACCAGGGCCGCCTTCAGCCTGAGCTGATGAGGCCAGGGGCACAAGTAGCCCCTGTCGCAGATGGAACCCTGAGAGAGCAAAGCCAAGCGTCATGTCTGCCACACATGGCATCATGTTGGGGGGAAGGGGTTCAAAGCCAGCCTCTGGTGTTCCCACACATGCTTCTCTCATGCAACCAGGCTCCAAAACCATAGGCTCACTGGCCTCTCCCAAAGCCACGGTGCTGGGAACAGTGGAAAGCTTCTGATTTTCTAGTGTCAGAAACATTCCGAAGATTAACACCGGAAACCAGGTACGCCGAATGGACATCTGTCACACATGCCCCCCAACGACAGCTGAATACACAGTCCTCTCGAGCGCCCATGGGACATTCCCAATGACAGACCATGTGCCAGGCCACAAAACGAGACTCAGTGAATGGAGAAGGACTGAGACCAAAGCAGAGGTGTTCTTCAGCTGTACTGGCACAAAACTGGAAATCAAGAGTGAAGGAAAGTGGGAAATTCAAAAATATGTGGAAATTACACACTCCTAAACAACCAGTGAGTCAAAGAAGAGACCATCAGGGAAACTGAAAACTAATTTGAGAAGAATGCAAACAAATGCACAGCCCGGGCCAGCACGGTGGCTCACGCCTGTCATCCCAGCACTGTGGGAGGCCGAGGCGGGAGGATCGCTTGAGTCCAGGAGTTTGAGATCAGCCTGGGAAAAATGGTGAAACCTCGTCTCTATAAAAAAAATACAAAAATTAGCCGGGTGTGGTGGTGCACATCTGTAATCCCAGCTACTCGGGAAGCTGAGGCATGAGAATGGCTTGAACCTGGGTAGAAGTTGCAGTGAGCCAAGATTGCACCACTGCACCCCAGCCTGGGCAATGGAGCAAAACCTAAAAAAAAAAAAAAAAAAGCACAGCATATCAAAAACTCCAAGATGCAGCTAAGGCAGTGCTGAAAGGGCAATTTATAACTGTAAATGTCTACATTCAAAGAAAGAAGAAAAATCTCAAATCAAAAACCTAACCTTCCACCTTGAGAAACTAGAAAATGAACTAAACCCAAAGTGAATAAAAGGAAGAAAATAAACGTGAGAGTGGAAATGGGAAGTAAAAATACAGAGAATGGAAAAACAAAAGAGATAGTCAACAGAACCAAAAGTGGGTTTTTTGAAAATAATAACAAAATTGACAAGTCTTTCACCAGACTGACCAAGAAAAGAAAGATGGGACACAAATGACTCAAATCAGAGACTGAGCACCATGGCTCACGCCTGTCATCCCAGCGCTTTGTGAGGCCGAGGTGGAAGGATCGCTGAGGCCAGCATTCAAGACCAGCCTGGGGGAACATGATGAGACCCCATCTCTAATAAAAATAAATAAATAATTAAAAACCCAAGTTTCTAAAATCAGAAATGAAAGAGGAAACATTATTGCCGACCTGACAGAAATAAAAGGATTCCATGAAAACACTACGAACAATTGTACACCAACAAATCAAACCATCTAGACACAACAGCCAAACTCCTAGAAGGACACGAACTACCAAAAGTGACTCAAAAATGACCCCAAGTAAGCATGTGGGGTATCAACCCCACCCTCGGTCTCCTCGACCGTTCAGCGCAGGGTGGGGAGACAGGGACGCATGATCTCTATTCCCTGGCCTGCATTTCCAAGTCTAATCCCCCAGCACCCTGGGGAGGGCCTCATAGGAGGAGGTGCCACAGGCTATTGTGCCAGGAGCCACCGGAGGCTGCAGTGGGGGCTGGGGCACAGGGCTCCTGGAGGGTCTCCTTCCAGTCAGAGAATGCCCCTGGGGAAGAAGCCTGGGTATGAACCCCCCACCCCTCCTTGGGCAGATGTGTGGGACCGTGGCCCCTTCACACAGTCCTTTCCAAAATCTCATCCTCCTAGGGCCAGGAGTGGGTGCCAGGCCTGTGCTGGGAAATGGGCAGATTTGGCCACAGCCCCTGGGGCTCTGGTCCAGGCCACAGGAGGCACCTCTGAGTGGTCTCACTGTGCCATGACAAAGCGCTGCAAGGCAGAGGGACTCAACAGTATCCCTTGTCTCAGCCATTTCCTGGACTCAACTTCCTCATCTATTCTCTGCGGCCTAGATTTGGACAGCCCTGCCCACCTACTGTCCGTTTACTGCTCAGTGTGCAGTGACTGTTCGACAGCACTCCATGGCTCCCCAGTGCTCTTGGGGAAAAGGCCAAGCCACAGCCTGAGGCCCCAGGCCCTGCTTAGCTCTCCAGAAGAG
>DAKLCV010001859.1:0-18110 GCA_030247045.1 Colobus guereza
AAAAAGAAAGAAAAGAGGAAATCTGTGCTTCTAAGAAAAGCAGATAATCAGTAACTACATTTCTTTTTCCAAATAAAATGTTCTTTAAAATATAGTAATTAAGGGCTGGGCACCGCTCACACCTGTAATCCCGGTGCTTTGGTAGGCTGAGGCAGGGGGTCACTTGAGGCTGGGAGTTCAAGACCAGCCTGGGCAACATAGTGAGACTCCATCTCTATTTTTAAAAAAGATTTAAAAAGTAGCCAGGCGGCTGGGCACAGTAGCTCATGCCTGTAATCCCAGCATTTTGGGAGGCCAACGCTGGCAGATCATGAGGTCAAGGGATCGAGACCATCCTGGCTAACACGGTGAAACCCCATCTCTACTAAAAATACAAAAACTTAGCCGGACGTGGTGGCACGCACCTGTAGTCCCAGCTGCTTGGGAAGCTGAGGCAGGAGAATGGCGTGAAGCCAGGAGGCGGAGCTTGTAGTGAGCCAAGATTGTGCCACTGCACTCCAGCCTGGGTGACAGAGTGAGACTCCATCTCAAAAAAAAAAAAAAAAAAAGGAAACAAAAACCCAAAAATCCAAAGAGGAGTACTGTGGATATACATGGTATTAAAAGTGTTTCTTCTGGCCTGGTGCAGTGGCTCATGCCTGTAATCCCAACACTTTGCGAGACTGAGGCGGGTGGATCACCTGAGGTCAGGAGTTCGAGACCAGCCTGGCCAACGTGGTGAAACCCCATCTCTACTAAAAATACAAAAATTAGCCACATGTGGTGGTGGGCGCCTGTAATCCCAGCTACTTGGGAGGTCGAAACAGGAGAATTACTTGAACCTGGGAAGCGGAGGTTGCAGTGAGCCAGGATCGCACCATTGCTCTCCAGCCTGGATGACGAGCAAAACTCCATCTCAAAAAAAAAGGTGTTTCTTCTTATTCACAAATATTGTACTCAAGTTGGTAAATTTATTTTTATGAGGAAACAGTTTAGCAATTCCGAAACTATTTTACTATGTACTAGGAATGGAATGAACAAATAACTAGATAGGTTACAGATAATGTAAGCCAGATTTCTCACTGTCAGAGAAGTTACAAATAAGCAAGTGGGCAATGGTAAATGAACCTACACAGACACATAGGCTTTCACTCATGCACATATGTGCCCGCACAGATAAATACAGAAATAATATAGATGTGTATATTTATCACTACATTTCTTAGCTCTGTTGGCCAAAAGACCCTAGAAAGCAACACTCCAGTTGTAACAAGCACACCAAGCACCTAGATTGTGACTTCTAACATCATTCACCAATTTGTTCTTCAAAAAAGAACAAAGGCTCCTTGGAGAGATGGTGGATTCCAGGACTGGGGCAGGGAAAATACAAGGTGAGCCTGGAGCATCTTTTAGTACTGGAAAGTAAGAAAACGCTGAATGGATGGATGAATGAATGGATGGATGAATGAATGGATGGATGAATGAATGAGTGAATATGTGTCAAAAGGACACTGGACTTGGAAAGAGTCCCAAGTGACCAAAGCTGAAACAATTTGTGCAACAAAATTAAAAGTGATAGTATTGTATGACAACCCAAAGAATATAATTAATATCCATGAGTCCCTGATACACCCTGGTTTCTGTGCACTGTGGTCCTTCTATATCCCACCGTCTGTAACATGCCATAGCATCACTCTAAGTTGAAAGAGGGTGAGTGTGCTTACAGACTTAGTGACTTTCAGAACAGTTAAGGGATTTCAGAGAGAAAGTTCTTACAAAAGGGCCTCTGTTTTCTCATGTTACAATTGAGGAAATGATGGCCTGGAGAGGTTAGGTAGCTTGCCCAGAGTCACACAGCTAATCCAAGTCAGATTTGCAGTGGGTTTTGGGTTTCTAGGTTTTGATCACTACAGTGTGCTGCCCAGACTGTGGGTCTATGTCAGCTTGCAGTTTTTGTCATCTGTCACAGATATCTATATCAAGCCTATATTTTAAAAAGATAGACCAACTTTACTTAAAAAAAAAAGTAGAACGCATAATTAGCATGTATTTTCTAGACGTGAAGATACACCACATTGGTTGAACGCTCTAAACAAAATTTTGTTTGTAATATTGATTCTTATTTCATAGGTCTAATGCTTTAAAAATACTTAATTTTTCCTCTTTAATAGCTTGTATTGAAACTCTTAAGTGGCATTTGTTGTACTTACTGTTCTATTTGGTTATATATAGAAATAATTTTTTATTTGTTTTCATTATAGAACAAATTTTGGAATCTATAAGAGCCAAAAAGGGAGACACTGATAATGTTAAAAGCCCAGAAGAAACAGAAAAAGACAAGAATGAGACTGAGAATGACTCTAAAGATGCTGAGAAAAGCAGAGAAGAATTCGAAGACCAGTCCCTTGAAAAAGATAGTGAATACAAAACACCAGACGATGACCCTGAGCAAGGAAAATCTGAGGGTAAAAAATTACTTGATTAAAAAGAAATGTTTCATCAGTGTTATTTATGAAACCTCCAGTTTTACTTGCAAAATGAAAGTGGAATATTGCAAGCAACTACTTAATTTAATATTTCTAAAGAGATCAGGATACCGTCCCCTCTTGTAACACGTGTGAGAATTGTAATGAGTTTTACATAATAGTGAATTTGCTATAATATTATACTCATGTCTCTATTTATACTTCTCATTAAGTTACTATTTCCCTATGAAAAAGTACTATTTTTATATTATAACCAGAATATATACTTTTGTACGTGATAAAATGTGTTCATTTTTATATTAATTACTTAAACATTCTTAATTACTTAAGTATTCTTAAATACTCTTTGGATTACCTATTGCAGCAATATCCCAGAATCTAATTGCTTTAAAATGGCCATCCAACGGAAGCAGGTTTCTTTGGTGATTGATCATTTTTAGTAGTTGACTGAATGTGGTCATTTGTCCTGAAGCAATTTTAAAGAATATCTTTAAAGTTTTGTTGTGCATTTTGCTGTAGAGCCAATAGAAGTTGGGGATAAAGGTAACTCTGTGTCAGCAAATCTTGGTGACAACACAACAAATGCATCTTCAGAAGAGACTAGTGCCCCTGAAGGGAGGAGCCCCAAGGGGTGTCTCTCAGAAACCCCTGATAGCAGCAACATGGCAGAAAAGAAGGTGGCATCTGAGTTCCCCCAGGATGTGCCAGGTACAGAGGGCAGCATATCAATGCCTCTGTAATGGGGGGAATCCTTCCCTTTTGTAGTAAAATCCGAATGTCACCTAAAACTTTATGTGTTCATTCATGCTGCTTGCTTACAGTGCCATCCGTTTTTGCTAAATTGTTACCTAACATTTGGAGTTTGATTAATGTCCTCGCGGTTAGTGCTTGAAACTCATCGTGATTTTCATGCTTCTTAAACTTCATTTAGCTGTTTTTGTTTAATAGATTTTTATATTTTATCACCAGACCACACTGGCAGATATTTTAGTTTTAATTACTTACGTGCTAATGGCTCAATGTTGAATGATCTGACCTTTCTAGTTCTGTAGATACTAATAAATTAATTTTATGTTTGCATGTGCTCATGTAATATTTATAGCATTTTAAACCATAGTGTTATGGTAGCAAACATGATCACAAAACACTGTCGTCAGATGTATTTTGACATAAAAATGTAAGTTGACCAGTAATTCATATTTTCAGTTTTTAAAGTTAAAGTTATACTCCAAGTAAGTTATATCACACCAAAAATGGCCTGTTGCATACCATGAAGGATTTTGACAACCTACCGTTCTTATGGGGATGACTTCCATTTGAGTACTGGTCAACAGTGAACTGTGTTGCTGAAAACACCAGTTTAACAGGGCGCTACAGATAGGGATGTAAGTGTAAGCTCCAGAAGAACTGCAGCAATCAGCAGTAAGTCTGCCATATTTTATATTGTTGAGAGATTGGTCATTAAGATCAAGAAATGGGCCAGGTGCGGTGGCTCATGCCTGTAATCCCAGCACTTAAGGAGGCCAAGGCGGGCAGATTACCTGAGGTCAGCAGCTCAAGACCAGCCTGGCCAACATGATGAAGCCTCATTTCTACTAAAAATACAAAAATTAACTAGGCATGGTGGCAGGCACCTGCAATCCCAGCTACTCGGGAGGCTGAGGCAGGAGAATTGCCTGAACCCCGGAGGCGGAGGTTGCAGTGAGCCGAGATTGTGCCACTGCACTCCAGCCTGGGTGACAAGAGTGAGACTCCATGTCAAAAAAAAAAATCAAGAAAACTCTGGAAACCATGCCACCTGGTGAAATGAATAAAGAAACAAATGTTGTTTGGACTCAGTGGCTCATACCTCTAATCTCAGCACTTTGGAGGCCAAGGTGGGCAGATCACTTGAGGCCAGGAGTTTAAGACCAGTCTGGGCAACACAGTGAAACCCTGTTTTTTCTAAAATTAGTCAGGCCTGGTGGTTCATACCTGTAATCCCAGCTACTCGGGAAGCTGAGGCACAAGAATCGCTTGAACCCAGGAGGGTTGCAGTGAGAGGAGATCGCACCACTGCACTCCAGCCTGGCCAACAGAGTGAGTCTCCGTCTCCAAAAAAAAAAAAAAGTTTTTATTCTAGAAAAGAATAGGGGCTTGACATTGAGGGGTGGGCTGAAAATAACGTAATTGTTCTCAGATATCTGAAGGGCTGATGTGTGGGCATATGAGACTTCTTCTTTGAAATGTAGGGTGCTAAGTCATAAATATAAATTATAATGAAGAATATTTTGATTAAATATTAACAACTTAAAATTAGAGCTTTTTAGAAAATAGAAATAATAAATTCCTTTTCACTAGAGGCATTTGATAAGTACCTATAAGAGATTATTTCAGTGAGAGTCCTTTATTGAATAGATTGGAGAAACTCAGAGATCTGTAATTTAATTTTATAATGTTATGGTTAAAGTTCTGGGTCCTCTCTAGTTCTTAAAAATTATATTATTCTGGCCGGGCTCAGTGGCTCAAGCCTGTAATCCCAGCACTTTGGGAGGCCGAGACGGGCGGATCACGAGGTCAGGAGATCGAGACCATCCTGGCTAACACGGTGAAACCCCATCTCTACTAGAAAATACAAAAAACTAGCTGGGCGAGGTGGTGGGCGCCTGTAGTCCCAGCTACTCAGGAGGCTGAGGCAGGAGAATGGCGTAAACCCAGGAGGCGGAGCTTGCAGTGAGCTGAGATCCGGCCACTGCACTCCAGCCGGGGCGACGGAGCAAGACTCCGTCTCAAAAAAAAAAAAAAAATTATATTATCCTGACTCACATATTCAGGGTTAAAAGTTTGAAAGTTGATTACTGCCCCCAAAATAATGTGGAAAATATTTAATTCTTATTGGAATCGTGATTACAATCTTAGTAGATACTTTTTAAAATATTCTTTGTACTTTTACATTGATCAGTACATTACATTACATTAAGGTTTACATTGTAAATCTCAGTCTTACTAGTGGGTTTATGTATGGATCTAGTTCTGTTTCTAAACCAAACTCAGCTGAGTAACAGCTATACTTAGATTTTAGCAGATATTTGCTTTGTAAGGTATTATATTACCAGTTTATTTCTCTGAGATATATGTTCTTTTGTTATTAGAATGATTTAAGGGAGAAACTATTATCCTAGTATCTTACATGTTTTTAAAGAATGTTAAATGAATAATATATATAAAGCACTTAGGATTGTGCCCGACACATATTAACTGCTCAGTAAATGTTGAGTGTTACTGTGACTGATATTTATAGTTAACTCCTTTGAAGAGTGAGAAAGCCTAGCGAGAATAATGAAGTGAGTGGATTGAATTACACTTTTCCTGATTCAGTAGTTGTTAATCAACATAAAAAATGCTGATTTGATGATTTGTTGAACATAACAAATGTTGATCTCTTGTAAATGAGAGCCTTTGTAGTTACACTTCACAGTTCAAATATAATAGTATTTTCATGTATTTAAATATATATTTATGGCCAGGTGCGGTGGCTCACACCTGTAATCCCAGCACTTTGGGAGGCCGAGGCGGGCGAATCACCTGAGGTTGGGAGTTTGAGACCAGCCTGATGAACATGGAGAAACCCGATCTCTACTAAAACTACAAAAATTAGCTGGGCATGGTGGCACACGCCTGTCATCCCAGCTACTTGGGAGGCTGAGGCAGGAGAATCACTTGAATCTGGGAGGCGGAGGTTGCAGTGAACTGAGATCATGCCACTGTACTCCAGCCTGGGTGACAGAGCAAGGCTCCATCTCAAAAAAAGAAAAAGAAAATATATTTATATGAAAACATAAGCAAGCAGTTTCAAGAAAACTAGAATGGGAGCAAATTAGCAATCGTCAGTAGCTGGCATCAGAGGGGATTTTGGGTCATTAGCAGGGTGAGAGTGCTGGATAGCTGAAAATGCTGTCTCTACAACAAATTCACAACCTTCCCATTTAATAACTCCTAGTTCTCTTCATGACTAGAGTAAAAAACAAAACAGAATTATCATATTTATTTCCAAAACATGAAAAACGTTTTAAAAGACTTTATTAAATATATCATACCAGATTTTAAAGAGGAGTTTGGTACTTTTATAAAGTAGAGAAGCATTTTAATAGGTTCCTGACTTCAGAATATACTAACGGGGATATATCAGTGACCAAAATAGATAAGACCTGGGACCTTGGTGACTTACATTCTAGTGGGCAGTAGACAGACTTAAAAGAGTTGTGACCTTCAGAGAGAATTACCTGCTTCCCTCTGTTTCTGTGGCTCTCTATGCAGTTATTTATTCAGCAGATATTTATTGAGTGCCTACAATGTGCCTGGCAATGTGCTAGACACTTTATGATATCCCTGGACCAAACTCTTACTGCTGTTTACTACCTACGGTCAGTGGATGAGATGCCTTGTTAGACGAATTGCGGTGGGCCGGGCGTGGTGGCTCACGCCTGTAATCCCAGCACTTTGGGAGGCTGAGGCAGGTGGATCACCTGAGGTCAGGAGTTTGAGACCAGCCTGGCCAACATGGCAAAACCCCGTCTCTACTAAAAGTACAAAAATTAGCTGGGTGTGGTGGCAAGCGCCTGTAATCCCAGGTACTTGGGAGGCTGAGGCGGGAAAATCGCTTGAACCCGGAAGGTGGTGGTTGCAGTGAGCCGAGATCGTGCCACTGCACTCCAGCCTGGGCGACAGAGCAAGACTCTGCCTCAAAAAAAAAAAAAAACAAAAGAATTGGGGTGGAAGAATTATTCAAGGCAGATTAAGAACAATAGCCATGACAGAAGACATCTTACTTGGTTTTCTAAACTTTCAGAATGTATTTAGACATCCAATTTAATGATTAAAACTTATCAATAAAAGAGACTGTTAGATTGGATAGCATTTCAGATGGAAAGATATTTTTGGTAAAGTTTTTTTTTTTGAGAGAGAATCTCACTCTTTCACCCAGGCTGGAGTACCGTGGCGCGATCATGGCTCACTGCAGCCTTGACCTCCCAGGCTCAAGCGATCCTCCCACCTTAGCCTCCCGAGTAGCTGAGACTACAGGTGTGCACCACCATGCCCAGCTTATTTATTTATTAGAGACAAGGTCTCACTGTGTTGCCCAGGTCAGTCTGGAACTCCTGGGCTCAAACCATCCTCCCACCTCGGCCTCGCAGAAGTGCTGGGATTAACAGGCGTGAGCCACTGCACCCAGCAACTCTTAAAAATTGAATTGTAACCTGCAGTAAAGTTTACAGATATTAAGTGAATAACTTGATGGATGTTTACAAGTTAACATACTTGTGTAACTAATATTATGCCCCCTCTCAGCCACCATTGCACCTAGCCCAATAAAGATAATAACTGTTCTGATTTATATCACCATCAATTGGTTTGCCTTTTTAAAAAAATTAATGGAACCATACAGTATGTACTCTTTGATGCCCGATAGCTTTTTTCTCACCTCAACAAAGTATCAATGAGAGCCATTCAGATGTTGCTAGTAGCAGCAGCTCATTGTTTTTCATTGCAGTGTGATATTCCATTATATAGATATGTCATGATTAATGTATTCTTGTTACATGTTGGTGGTTATTTTAATGGTTTTTGGTTTGGGACCATCATGAATAATACTACTATGAATATTTTACATGTTTCTTGTGCACATATATATGCATTTCTAGAGCTATAAGCCTAGTTGTAGATTTTCTAGATCCTGGAGCTGGTTTATGCTTATCTTTGATAGACACGGCTAAACAGTTTTCCACAGGGGTGGTAGAAGTATTCGCATCTACAGTGTATGAGAGTTCTAGCTCCTCTGCATCCTTGCTAACACTTGGTATCATCAGCATCACTCTTTGTCTTTTTGGAGGATTGAGGGGACATTCTGGTGGGCATGTAGGGATATTTCATTGTTCTTTGCACTTTCCAGCTCCCTGGTGACTAAGGATGTTGAGCGTGTGTGTGTGTGTGTGTGTGTGTGTGTGTGTGTGTGAGTCACTTAGATATCCTCTTTTGGGAAGTACCTGTCTGCTCCTTTGCTCATTTTCTATAAATATTCTGTTTTTTGCTTTGTAGTTGTTTCACGGAAGAGGATAAATCTGGTTCTTCCACTCCACTTTGACTGGAAGCAGAAGTACCTACATTGAATTTTGAATGTTAGCCCAATCTCATGTTCCTGGAGTAAATACAACTTGGTTGTGATGTATTTTTCTTGTGGTTTACTATAGCATCCAGCTTACTGATATTTTGTTTAGGATTTTTGCATTTACTTTCATGAGTAAAATTGGCTTGCATTTTTCTTCTCTGATAATGTCAGCCTTTAGTATCACGAATATTTTGGCCTCATATCATGAGTTCGTACTGGAAGAGTTTTTGTAGGGCTGGCGTTAATTATTTCTTAAATGTTTGCTGGAGTGATTTGGTCCTGGAGTTTTCATTATGGGAAGGTTATTATAGATTTCATTCACTTCTTTAGTAGATAATGGGTGTCAGTCCATTTGTGTTGCTGTAAAGGAGTACCTAAGGCTGGTAATTTATAAAGAAAAGATATTTATTTGGCTACAGTTCTGCAGACGGTACAAGAAGCATAGTACTGACATCTGCATCTAGTGAGAGTCTCATGCTACTTCCACTAGTGGCAGAAGGGGAAAGTGGAGCCAGTGTGTATTGATACCTCGTGGTGAAAGAAAAAATAGGGGAGGCGGGGGTGGCAGATGACAGGCTCTTTTGAACCATCAGCTCTGGTGGGAACTAATAGAGTGAGAACTCACTCACCCCAAACACCCACCTCAGGGCATTAATCTACTCTTGAGGGATCTGTCCCAGAATCCAAACACCTCCCATTAGGCCCCACCTCCAACATTGGGATCAAATTTCAACATGAGATTTTTGGGAGGGCAGACATCCAAACTATTCAAACTACAGCAGTGGGCTACTGATATTTTCTGTTGTTCTATGTTAGTTTTGTTTAATTCCCTTTTTTTTTTTTTTTTTTAGGAATCTGCTCATTTCACCTAATTTTTATAATTTATTAGCATAATAATATCTATCCCTTTTATATAGATAGGGTCTATACTCATGTTCTATTTTTTCAATCCAGAAATTTGTTATCTGCCCCTGTTAATCATATTGCAAGGCTGTGAGCAATTCCATTAGTCTTTTTTTTTTTTTTTGAGACGGAGTCTTGCTCTGTCGCCCAGGCTGGAGTGCAGTGGCGTGATCTTGGCTCACTGCAAGCTCTGCCTCCCAGGTTCACACCATTCTCCTGCCTCAGACTCCCAAGTAACTGGGACTCAGGCGCCTGCCACCACGCCTGGCTAATTTTTTGTATTTTTAGTAGAGATGAGATTTCACCGTGTTAGCCAAGATGGCCTCCATCTCCTGATCTCGTGATCTGCCCGCCTCAGCCTCACAAAGTGCTGGGATTACAGGCGTGAGCCACTGCGCCCAGCCCATTAGTCTTTAAAAAAAACAGCCACAACTTTGCCTTTGTTGACCTCCTCTATTGTATGTTTTTTTCAAATTAATTTCTGGTCTTAGTATTATCTCCTTCCTTTTATTTTGTTTGTACTTTTGTGGATTTGCTTTCCTAGCTTCTGAAGATGGTTGCTTTGATGGTTTGTAGTTTAGTTTTTGTTGTTTTTTTTTTTTTGAGATGGAGTCTCGCTCTGTCGCCCAGGCTGGAGTGCAGTGGCCGGATCTCAGCTCACTGCAAGCTCCGCCTCCCGGGTTTACGCCATTCTCCTGCCTCAGCCTCCTGAGTAACTGGGATTACAAGTGCCCGCCACCTCGTCCGGCTAGTTTTTTGTATTTTTTTTTTTTTTTTAGTAGAGACGGGGTTTCACCGTGTTAGCCAGGATGGTCTTGATCTCCTGACCTCGTGATCCGCTCGCCTCAGCCTCCCAAAGTGCTGGGATTACAGGCGTGAGTCAAAAAAAAAAAAAAAAAAAAAGAAAAATTAAAAAATTAGCTGGGCATGGTGGCATGTGCCTACAGTCCCAGCTACTTGGGAGGCTGAGGAAGAAGGATCACTTGAGCCCAGGAGTTCGAGGCTGCAGTGAACTGTGATCACACCACTCCACTCCAGCCTGGGCGACAGAGTAAGACCCTGTCTCAAAACACAACAAAACAAAAAAATCACACACACATACACACACACTCCAGATTCATTTTCTTTCTTTAATAGTCATATGTTCACTAGTGCAAACTCTGGACTGACATTAAACCTGAACAGTGGAGTAATGGTTGTACAAATGATGATCCATTGACCATTTAAAATCATGTCTACAAAGAGTTGGATAACAAGAGACAATGCTTTTGATAAATCTAAAGTGATAAAACAGGATGCAACATTGTCAAAACAGTATGATCTCAATTACATAATGAATGCACTCATGGAAGAGAAAGTGAAGGAAGGATGTCAGAATGTGACAGTGGTCATCTCAGGCTGGTACAATTCCACATGGTTCTTTCTTCTTCTTTTTTTTTTTTGAGACAGAGTCTCGCTCTGTCACCAACTGGACTGCAGTGGCTGGATCTCAGCTCACTGCAAGCTCTGCCTTTGGGTTCACGCCATTCTCCTGCCTCAGCCTCCCAAGTAGCTGGGACTATAGGCGCCCGCCACCTCGCCTGGCTAGTTTTTGTATTTCTTAGTAGAGACGGAGTTTCACCGGGTTAGCCAGGATGGTCTCGATCTCCTGACCTTGTGATCCGCCTGTCTCGGCCTCCCAAAGTCCTGGGATTACAGGCTTGAGCCACCGCGCCCGGCCCCACATGGTTCTTTCTACCTTCTTTTTCATGCTTAGTTTAGCTCAGAGTCCTGAGGCTGGATAGTTCTACGCTTGGTCTTCCTCTCATATTTCTTTTACTGTTTTACATTTATGCACAAGCCCTTTTCCTCCTCCAAAACAGGCCCTATATGATCCAATCTCATCTCCTCTCTCCCCGCTCATTCTGTTCCAGCTGCGCTGGCTGCCATGCTGTTCCTAGAACCGTGTGGCTTCCTTCCTCCGCCTTCTGGTCTCTGCTCAGATGTCATCTTATCAGAGAGGCATTCCCAGTCTTTCCCACACCTACCCTGCCCCCTTACTATGCTTTTCCTTCTTCCATAACACTTACCATCTGACACGTATTATTATTTATTTTACTCTGTAGCCCAGGATGGAGCGTAATGGAATAATCTCATCTCACTGCAGCCCCGAACTTCCAGGCTTAAGGGATCCTCCCACCTCAGCCTCCTGAATAGCTGGGACCACAGGTGCAGGCCACCACATCCAGCTAATTTTTGTACTTTTTTGTAGAGATGGGGTTTCACTATGTTGCCCAAGCTGGTCTTGAACTCCTGGGCTCAAGTGGTCCCCCTGCCACAGCCTCCCAAAGTGTTGGGAGTATAGGCATGAGCCACCACACATGGCACATTACATTTTATTTATTGGTTGACTCTCTTCCCACTAGCAACGTAAACTCCATGAACACGAGGATTTTGTCTGTCTTGGTTTAAGCCTAAAACCAAGTCTGGAACTTAGTAGATGCTCGATGGCTCATACCTGTAATCCCAGCATTTTGGGAGGTCAAGGTGGGCAGATCACTTGAAGTCAGGAATTCAAGACCAGCCTAGCCAATATGGCAAAACCCAGTCTCTATTAAATAATAAATACAAAATTGGCCGGGTGCGGTGGCTCAAGCCTGTAATCCCAGCACTTTGGGAGGCCGAGGCAGGCGGATCACGAGGTCAGGAGATCGAGACCATCTTGGCTAACGCGGTGAAACCCCGTCTCTACTAAAAATACAAAAACCTAGCAGGCGAGGTGGCGGGCGCCTGTAGTCCCAGCTACTCAGGAGGCTGAGGCAGGAGAATGGCGTAAACCCGGGAGGCAGAGCTTGCAGTGAGCTGAGATCCGGCCACTGTGCTCTAGCCTGGGCGACAGAGCGAGACTCCGTCTCAAAAAAAAAAAAAAAAAATTAGGTGGGCATGGCAGCACATGCCTGTAATCCCAGTTACTTGGGAGGCTGAGGCAGGAGAATCACTTGAACCCGGGAGGTGGAGGTCACAGTGAGCTGAGATCACACCACTGTACTCCAGCCTGGGCAACACAGTAAGATTCTGTCTCAGTAAGAAAAAGATATTCTAGCAAGGAGATGGTGGAAGACATTATGGCTGGGACTGGAGAGGGAGGCAGACATCTCATTTAAATGTCTATATTTATAAGTGAGACATTTGGCAGTAAACTTCAGTTCCAGCATTCAGAAAGTCAATAACACCATACCTGTTTATTGGCAAATACCAATAAAACTGCATTTCTGAGCTCATCATCCTCTAATAAGTAAGTTAGTACTTCCCGGGCCTCATCAATCTGCTCTCTGTCATTACTGTCAACCACAAAAATCAGACCTAGAAAGAAATCACGAGCATGTTAGTGATCTGAGCCTGGAAAACACAGCTGTTTATGTATCTTCACGGCTTCTCCCTGCTTATGTGTGTGACTTCACAAAGGCAATCAATACGGAAGGATACAAAATCTCTAGAGTTAGGAGGCCTGCTGTACACTCAACTCACCTTTTGCAGAAGCATCACAGCTCTGTACCATATTAACAAGAATACATACTGATAAAGTTAGTCTCATTTTATAATCACTTAATTTCCACATCAGAGAACAAACATGTTTTCTATTTTTTAATTGATTGATTGATTGATTGATTGATTTTGAGATAGAGTCTCACTGCAGCCCAGGCTGAAATGCAGTGGCATGATCTCGGTTCACTGCAACCTCCACCTCCCGGGTTTAAGCAATTCTCCTGTCTCAGCCTCCTGATTAGCTGGGATATAGGCACACCATCACACCCAGCTTATTTTTGTATTTTTAGTAGAGACGGGGTTTCACCATATTTGTCAGGTTGGTCTTGAATTGCTGACCTCAGGTGATCCACCTGCCTCAGCTTCCCAAAGTGCTACGGTTATAGGCATGAGCACTGCGCCTGGCCAAAACATTGTTTTTTAAAACATGTAAAGTTTATTACAATAAACAGCATTCTAGGTCTAGCTATCTACAGCAAAACTTGAGACAAAAGCTTAAGTGCAGGTACTTGCTTTGGGAAGTGATCCCAGGGAGCAGGAATGAGGGCCTGAGGGAGTAAAACAGGGCAGAAGGGACAGACAATAGAAGGATGAGTTATCAAGCTGGGCCCCCACTGTGGGACCAGTGCTCGCTGTTGCTGGACATTCTAAGAAGCCATATCAAATTCCCGTCAGAACTGTCCACCCAGGAGACAAAAGAGGAAACAAGTATCCTTCAGTACCCATTCCCTGTTAGTCAAAAACAACTCAACAGGTGTTAGGCCACCCACACTTCTGGGTCACATTGGTATGAACACCAACAGATTCCTAGGGCATCTGTATAGTAATGAATTTGGCTGTTCTAGAAAGTAGCCTCTAAACCCTTGGACTTTGCAGAGTGATAGGACTGTCTTTGTTATCATGGCGGGCCCACATCTGTAAGTTTATGCTAATAAGATGACTCAGGGTGGGCCCCTAGATAGTTTATGCTAACAAGATCACCTCTGGAAAAATGAGGGTGCTAAAGTTTGAGTCACATGGCCAATGATTCAATCAATTGTGCCTACGCAATGCAGCCGCAATAAGAATGATGAATACTGAAGCTCAGGAGAATGTCCCTGGTTGGCAATACTCTATACATTGTCACGTGTTGATGTGCTGGAAAGGTAACGGCCCCTGACTCCATGGGGAAGAACACTGAAGGTTTTGTGTTTGGTGCCCCCCCCCCCAGATCTATGTGTCTTTCCCTTTGACTGATTCATTTGCATCCTTTTGCTTTATTGATCAATTAATAAAACTGTAATTGTACAGCTGTACATGAGGGATGGGATGTAACTGTACATCCCTGAATTCTGTGAATCATTCTAACAAATGATCAAACCTGAGGGGGTAGTGGAAATCGCCAAATTTGTAGCCATCTGGCCAGAAGTGAGGGTGGTCTGAGGACCCCTAAACCTACTGCCAGCTGGTGGCTGAAGTTGGGGATTCTTGTGGAGGATGGTGCCCTCAACCTATGAAATAAAGCCCAACTCTAGGGCATTGGTGCTGGAAGTCTCTGCAGCATCCCATACTATAGCATCAGATACATCCCAGGAAGTAAAAGATACCTGGGGCAGGCCAAAGAAAGGCACCACCCTATCACACCTGAGTGAGGGTGACTAAAACCTGCACAGACCCAGTCACTGCTACATTGGCTGGAGGAAGCTGTGGGGCCAAAAGCATCTCCAGGGAGGGGCACAGGAAGCATCCAACACATCCTCCAAGAACAGGAAGGGGAGATGCCCTTGGCGGTAGTTCACGTGACATTAATGATAACAACAATCTGTCAACCAGGTTGTGGTGGCTCACACCTGTAATCCCAGCACTTCAGGAGGCCAAGGTGGGCAGATCACTTGAGGTCAGGGGTTCGAAACCAGCCTGGCCAACATGGCAAAACCCCATCTCTACTAAAAATACGAAAATTAGCCGGGTGTGGTGGCGCACACCTGTGGTCCCAGCCTCTCAGGAGGCTGAGGTGAAAGAATTGCTTGAATCCGGGAGGCAGCGGTTGCAGTGAGCCAAGATTGTGCCACTGCTCTCCAGCTTAGGTGACAGAGTGAGAACCTGTCTCGGAAAAAAAAAAAAAAAATTGTGTTTGGCTAACAGTAAGCCCTTAACACAAAAATGTGAACTGGCTACCAAAAGAACAGTTTGATCCTAGGCTGCATCACCAGTAGTGATGGGGTCTCAGTTCCTAGGACATGGGTGACACCAGGCTTACTCTACATCAGGCAGAACATCCTGGGAACGTTACACAGGCAGTGCTGGACCCCACACTCTGAGATGTGGGCAAACTGAAGAAATTCAAAAAATGACCAGGAGAGCAAAGGCATTAGACACTCGGCCATATGAAGACCAGCTGCTGTAACTGGAGATTTTACCTGGAGAAAAGACTCGTGAGGGGCTGATGGCTATCTTCAAGTAGCTGAAAGTCTATGATGTAAAGAGGATCCAAGCATTTTATAGCGCTCTGTGAGGTGGACTGAAGATCAGTGGTGAAAACTACAGAAGTCAGCCTAACAGAGTGTCAGCAGATGAAGATGCAATGGGCTGCCTCAGAAGGCATTCCTGTCACTGGAGACATTTGTTTGTGCACAGCTTCAGTCACAATTCATGGGGACCCTGCAGAAGAGACCCTGGAAGGAAAACAGTAGCAGGATAAGATGACTTCTTGGTTTCCTTTGACAATGAGATTTCATGACTATGTCCAGGAGACTAAACCAGTGCTGGCTCTCTTCCCTTTCCCTCCGTGCCTCCCAGGTCCACTCAACAGCTGCCTGAACCCGCGGCTCCAGAGCAGCTATGGCTGATAGAGAGCTCCCGCGGCTTCGGCATGTTTGGGGCTTACGCGTGAGTCAATGTCATGTCTGCTACATCATATCAGATTAAAAAATGAAAAACATTCAAATCTCCCCTAAAGATTTCATATGCTATCAGCAGTTCTGGTCTCTCATCATAACTAAGCAAGCCAGATTATCCAGAAATTTGAGATCCTTAGTCACCAATGCAGAACTGACAGGGAGGAAGCTGCCATATTATCCCTTTGCCATTCCTAATAAAGCTTTGTAATATTACATACCATTTTATACTGTCTTTATATAGGTCCTTACCTAAGAACCTAACATCAGACTGATCCTACATCTGAACTAGGAGAACCTACAAAAAGCATATTTACGGCTGGGCACAGTGGCTCACGCCTGTAATCCCAGCACTTTGGGAGGCTGAGGTGGGCGGATTACCTGAGGTCAGGAGTTCAAGACCAGCCAGACCAACATGGAGAAACTCCGTCTCTACTAAAAATACAAAATTAATCAGGCATGGTGGTGCATGCCTGTAATCCCAGCTACTCGGGAGGCCGAGGCAGGATAATTGCTTGAAACCAGGAGGCAGAGGTTGCGGTGAGCCGAGATCACAGCATTGTACTGCAGCGTGGGCAACAAGAGCGAAATTCTGTCTCAAAAAATAAAAGTATATTTACACATGTTACTATTAATGTGTTTTTTTAAATGGGAATGTATGTATATAGAGCTGGTATATACATAAAATATGTCTGGACAGATATACAAGAAATAAAAATGGTTGTCAGCCAGGCACAGTGGCTCATGCCTATGATCTCAGCACTCTGGGAGGCCGAAGCGGGCAGATCACCTGAGACCAGCCTGGCCAACATCGTGAAATCCTGTCTCTACTAAAAATACAAAAATGAGCTGGGCATGGTGGCACACACCTGTAGTCCCAGCTACTTGGGAGGCTGAGGCAGGAGAATTGCTTGAACCTAGGAGGTGGGCGTCACAGTGAGCCGAGATCGAGCCACTGCACTCCAGTCTGGGCAACAAGAAAAAAACTCTGTCTCAAAAAAAAAAAAAAAAACAAAAGTTGTCTATGGGAGGGGAACGGAATGGTTAAGGGACAGGAATGAGACAATGACTTTTCACTATACAGTCCGCCCTCCACATCCATGAGCTCCATATCCATGGATTCAACCAACCATAGATAGAAATTATTCAGAAAAGAAAAAAACTGCATCTGTGCTGAACATGTACAGACTTTTTTCTTATCATTATTCCCCGAACAATAGAGTTTCACAACTATTTATACAGGATTTATGTTGTATTTAGCATTATAAGTAATCTAGAGGTGATTTAAAGCAGGGGTCCCCAACCCCTGGGCCACAGACCAGCACTGTTAAGAATTGGGCCTGTTAGGAACAGGGCTGCACAGCAGGAGGTGAGCAGCAGGTGAGTGACAGAAGCCTTATCGGTATTTACAGCCGCACCCCATTCCCATCTCTAGCATGACCACTTGAGCTCCACCTCCTGTCAGATCAGCTGCAGCATTCGATTCTCATAGGAGCGTGAACCCTATTGTGAACTGCGCAAGCGAGGGATCTAGGATGCCCGTTCCTTATCTGGGAGGCTGAAGTGAGAGGATCGCTTGACTCCAGGAGGCAGAGGCTGCAGTGAGCCGAGATTGTGCCACTGCACGAGACCCTGTCTCAAAAATAAAATAACATAAAATAAAATAAGGAAAACAGAAGGCAGAGAAAAAGAACAACTGCTGTAGAATAAAAGACTAAAGGGGCAAAACAACAAAATGCACTGTGTGAACTTTGATCCAGATGCAAACAAAGCAGATGTGGAAAAGATACTTTTATTTTTTTGAGATGGAGTCTTGCCCTGTCACCAAGGCTGGGGTGCAATGGTGCGATCTCAGCTCACTGCAACCTCCATCTCCCGGGTTCAAGAGAATATCCTGTCTCAGCCTCCCGAGTAGCTGGGATTGCAGGCACACACCACCATGCTTGGTTAATTTTTTTACATATTTTTAGTAGAGATAGGGTTTCACCGTGTTGGCCAGGCTGTTCTCCAACTCTTGACCGCAGGTGATCCACCAGCCTTGGCCTCCCAAAGTGTTAGGATTATAGGTGTCAGCCACCACACCCAGCCAGGATACATTTGATACAACTGGGGGAATTAGAATAAGGACTAGGTGCTAGATATTAAAGAATTAGTATTAATTTTGGAGATGTTATAATGGCATAGAGATTTACATAT
>DAKLCV010001861.1:0-35383 GCA_030247045.1 Colobus guereza
AAATGGCTTTGCTTCATAGAGTTACCTTCACTATTGCAACTTTTTGATTTCTGCACTGAAATTCTGATACTACTAAAATTACTCTCTATCATGATTCTTTTTTTTTTTTGCATTTAGGATATTCTATTACATATGCTTATGTAGAAAGCAAGATGAAGTTAAGTACTTAGTATAAACAGATGCATCCCAATTCTATCAGGAAAAAAATGTTGCCATTCAAATTAATCTAATGAAACTTCATTGTGTGTGTTTGTCTGTGTGTGTGTGAGTGTAAAGGTTCCTTTAAACACCATTTTATCACGGCTCTGATACCATTTAAGCACCGTATATTCTGACTGGTCACAGAACAGCAGTGAAGTGGAAATGACAGTGACTGACAATTACAGAAGAAATAAAATGGCTTCCAGAAGTGCGGAGACCTGTGGACCTCAATCAGCTGAACTACAAATCCATTAAATGACTTAATTTTGTGTATCCAACTGTGAGATATATTTACCATCACACTGACAAGAATGATAGATAATAAATGCAGCCTGTAACACAGCTCACCAAGTGGTCAGTGTGATCCCAGCCCTGAATTATCTGATGTGGTTCCAAATACCACTTATAGGTAAAAACCGATAAATTATCATAAAGCTTAAAAGAAAAAAAGGCTAAGGTAAATGACTAATGTCATCACTTGCTTAAGAAGGCAAACTTCATATTTTAAAAATGTTAATTATCAAATCCAAATATTCTCATAAGTCTACTGTTGGAAAGAGAAGATGCACTGAATCATTTTAAATTAATGTTTATTTTTAAATCAGCAAGGTTGCAAAATAAGTGATCACCATTGGTTTTAAAACAGGTTTGTCCAAATTCCTTGTGTTTTGGAAGTTTGAACATATTAGAAATGGTGCATTTGCCAAAGGATACTTCCTTAAAAAGGTGATAACATACAGTTTGTATGAAAAATTCTGTTAATTATATTGCCCTTTGCCTTTCTAGGTTTTCTGTAGGAGTTAAATACAATATATTTTGTTAAATGTTTAACACCATATGCAACATTGGTAGGGGAGATATAAATGTCAGCTATTGTCCAATGTGCCAAGAAAATCACATAGACAGACAGACACACACACACACACAAAGACACACATGGAGGGAGAGGAAGTAAAGATTAGGAAGCAACACATAATGTATCAGTAGGCAATGGACCACTAGTGATTTTCATAGTCTTTTTTATTTTCTTCTTTATACTGCTTACATTTTCAGTGTTATACAATGAGCATGTATTACTTCTGCAATCAGAAGAAGGTGGTATAAACCTCACCTTAATATAATAAAACAAAATTACTGGCCAGGCACAGTGCTGCACTGTCCTGCTACAGCTGCGGGGCTGACTGCCTGAATTAGGCACAGAGACGGCCTTGTCCCCAGTGTCAGGGCTCTTGGTGGTGCAGGCAAAGTGCCCAGTTGCTCTCCTGCTGCTGTGCCCATGTACAGGTGGCAGCTGGAGCTGAGCGCTCAGGAGGGGCCGGCAGTGTTGGTCCCAGAAAGCGTGAGGATCGCCGAGTGAACCGCCCTCCCAGCCTAGGGTCCATGCTTCCTTGGCCCGTGCCCAGAGCTCGGGGTTTCAGGCGCTGGGCTCTGTGCAGCTGCCCAGTATAGGCTGAGCGGCAGGTTCCCGCCCTGGCAAGGCATCCAGCCATGGAATCCTCACTGCTGTTGGTGGCGGGCAGGGTCAGGGGGATTTCCACCCCTGCTGCGGGAGCCACCTGGCAGTGGTAGCTGCAGCTGAGCACATGGCAGAGGCTGGCAGGGCTGGTCCCAGACACCCTGAGGGTCGCTGGCTGCATCGGCCTACCACCCTAGGGTCTGCTCTTCCTTAGCCTGCTCCCAGGATGCGGTGTACCAGCGCTAGACTCTGAGCAGCCTCCAGGATGGGGCTGAGCACTGGATTCCTGCCCTGCTGCAGCTACAGTCTGAATTAGGCGTCCCCACAGTATCTGGCCCTGGGTAAGTACTACTGGTGGCTTGGACAGAGATGGGGGTTGCCACAGCTGCTATGGGGCTGAGCAGCGGATTCCTGCCCCCCTGCAGATACAGGACCGACTACCTGACTTAGGTGCCTTGGAAGCATCCGGCCCTGGGGTCTTTGCTGCTGGTGTCTGTGGGCAGGGTCCATGCTGCCACTACTACTGCTGTGTGCCATGCGCAGGTGCCAGCTGCTGCTGAGCCCGAGGCGGATGCTGTCAGGGCTGGTCTGAGGCTGCCTGGGTGCTGAGTGCACGGCCCTTCCACCCTAGGGTCCGTTATTCCTAGGCCGGCGCCCAGATTGCGGGGTCATGGGCGTTGGACACGATGCAGCCATGAGGATCTGGTTGGGTGCAGATTCCCACCCTCCTGCAGCTGAGAGGACAACCTCCTAATGCGAGCTGCAGTGACCTCTGGCTCTGTGGTCCGCGCTGCTGCTGGAGCTGGCAGAGATCAGAGCTGCCACCGCTGCTGCTTCCAGGACTGTGCAGGTGGCAGCTGCAGCTGAACCCACGACGCAGGCTGGCAGGGGTTGTTCCAGAAGCCTTGAGGGTCCCCGAGTGCACAGCCCTCCCTCCGTAAGGTCCAGTCTTCCTTGCCGGCGCCCAGAGAGTGGGATTGCAGGCGCTGAGCACAGTGCAGACGCTGGGATGGGACCGAGTTGCAGGTTTCCGCCCTCTGGCTGCTGGGGGCCAACAGCCTGAGTTAGGCACCAGCGGCGGCTTTTGGTCACGGGGTCCGCACTGCCGGTGGCTTGGACAGGTTCCGGACTGCCACAGCTGCCATAGTTCACCGTGTGCACGTGGCAGCCTCCCGAGCCCACCACTGAGGCTGCAGGGCTGGTCCAGTCCCAGACTTCCTGAGGATCATTTGCCTGCACCCAGAGCACCGGGTGGCAGGCGCTGGGCACTGTGCAGCCTCCAGGAATCCCCCAAAGGGCAGGTTCCCGCTCTCCTGCAGCTGTGGGCCGATTGCCTGACTTTGCCACTCGGTGGCGTCTGGCTCTAGGGTTTCGGGGCACTGGTGTCACCGGCAGAGTCTGGGTTTGCCACCACTGCGCTCCATGAGCAGGTAGCAGCTGCAGCGGAGCTTTAGACAGAGGCCGGCAGGGCTGGCCCCAGATAGCCTGAGGGTCAGGAAGTGCAGGGTCCTCCCACCCTAGGTCCCCTCTTCCTTATCCAGAGCCGGTCGTGCAGGCGCTGGGCTCTGTGCAGCCGCCAAGATGGGGCTGAGCAGCGGATTTCCGCCCTGCTGCAGCTGGAGGAGGAACACCTGAATTAGCCACTGAAGAGGCATCTGGCCCTGGGGTTCCTGCAACTGGTGAGGCGGCCAGGGTCAGGGTTGGTTCCAGGTGACAGCTGCTGCTAAACCCATTGGGAGCCTTAGGGTCACCAAGTTCACCGTCCTTTCATGGTAGTATCTGATCTTTGGTCCGTGCCCAGAGTGCAGGGTCGCCTCGCTGGGCACTGCATAGCCCTTGGGAGGGGGGTCAGCGGCAGTTTCACGTCCTTCTGCAGCTACGTGGCCTAAAGTCTTAGGTGCGGAGGCGCTCTCTGGCCCTGCTGTCCACGCTGCTGGTGGCAGGGACAGGGTCAAGGGTTGCCACTGCTGCTCCCGTGCACCGTCGGCAGGTGGCAGTTGCAGCTGAGCCCACAGCTGATGCTGTTGGGGCTGTTCCCAGATGGTCAGAGTGTGGCAGAATTCACCGACATGCCACCCTAGGTTCCGCTCTTTCTTGGCCCACACCCAGAGCGCCAGGTCTCAGGTCCTGGGCCCTGTGCAGCCACAGGGATGGTGCTGAGTGCAGGTTCTTGTCTTCCTGAGATGTGGGCCGACCACTGGAATTAGGCCCTGTAGTGGCATCTGACCCTAGGGTCCCAGCTGCTGGTGGCAGGGACAGGGTCAAGGGTTGCCACTGCTGCTCCTGCACCGTCGGCAGGTGGCAGTTGCAGCTGAGCCCACAGCTGAGGCTGTTGGGGCTGTTCCCAGATGGTCAGAGTGTGGCAGAATTCACCGACATGCCACCCTAGGTTCCGCTCTTTCTTGGCCCACACCCAGAGCGCCAGGTCTCAGGTCCTGGGCCCTGTGCAGCCACAGGGATGGTGCTGAGTGCAGGTTCTTGTCTTCCTGAGATGTGGGCCGACCACTGGAATTAGGCCCTGTGGTGGCATCTGACCCTAGGGTCCCAGCTGCTGGTGGCAGGGACAGGGTCAAGGGTTGCCACTGCTGCTCCCGTGCACCGTCGGCAGGTGGCAGTTGCAGCTGAGCCCACAGCTGATGCTGTTGGGGCTGTTCCCAGATGGTCAGAGTGTGGCAGAATTCACCGACATGCCACCCTAGGTTCCGCTCTTTCTTGGCCCACACCCAGAGCGCCAGGTCTCAGGTCCTGGGCCCTGTGCAGCCACAGGGATGGTGCTGAGTGCAGGTTCTTGTCTTCCTGAGATGTGGGCCGACCACTGGAATTAGGCCCTGTAGTGGCATCTGACCCTAGGGTCCCAGCTGCTGGTGGCGTGGGCGGGGTTGAAGTCACCTCCCTTGCTGTGTGCCATTTGCACTGTTCTCTGGAACAGGCTGGTCTGTGCTGTGTATGGTCAGTGGAGTCTTCTCTGGACATTCTTCACTGATTTCTGCTGATGTGGCTCATCTTCTCTTTGATTTCACATGTACTGGCACCCACTGATGAAGTTTCTGGTCACCCAAGGCCATTTTCCTCCAGCCTCCAAGACCTCACATTCTGAGGCCAGCATGTCCCACCTGTGGCCTCCACTGGTCTGGTCAAACCAGTTGTGAGTCCCCCTCCCACCTAGGTTGGAGAGACTGGCTTTTCAGGCAGCACCCACCAGCTGAGAGTAAGGGAATTGATCTCTCAGGCACTTCCCGCTGTCCTGCCACTCTGTTGTGGGCCACCCTATGTGCACTAGAGAAGTAAGACATCAGCCTGCATATTTTCTGATCTTTCTTTGTCTATTTTTTCTTATCTGTTTGAGCCAGTCCCAGGAGGATGCTGGGGGTGAATACAGTATCAGCGACACAGGCAGAGCCATAGTCACATCTTCTGGGAACTTTCTTCTTTCCATGTAGTTAAAAGCTTTCTCTTCCTCTTGGTCATAGACATTCTGCTTACATTAAACCTTTGACTAAAACCATCCCCTCAGCTTGATAAAATTTTAGACAGGATTATTTCTGATTCTAGGTTCTTTCTTTATAGCATATTTTAGAAATGTTATAATTGTAAATTCTTTCTCTGCCTCTTTGACATATAAATCTTTGTAAGAGCCCATCTGCCAGTTTTACACTTCAGAAATGTCCATTTCAAGGACCTCAGAGCCATCCCTTTGGAATAGAATTTTCAAGAAAGGTAACACCATTATCTCCCAGACTCCATGAGAGAGTAAGAGCCAAATTTTGGGGGTATATTGCTCTGATTTGTAAAATTACCTTCTGTCATAAAGATAAAATATAGCTTAATATTCCTTTGAAAAAGAAACTAGCAAAGACAAGTGGTCTACGAGCCGGTCGTGCGGGCGCTGGGCTCTGTGCAGCCGCCAAGATGGGGCTGAGCAGCAGATTTCCACCCTGCTGCAGCTGGAGGAGGAACACCTGAATTAGCCACTGAAGAGGCATCTGGCCCTGGGGTTCCTGCAACTGGTGAGGTGGCCAGGGTCAGGGTTGGTTCCAGGTGACAGCTGCTGCTAAACCCACTGTGAGCCTTAGGGTCACCAAGTTCACCGTCCTTTCATGGTACTATCTGATCTTTGGTCCGTGCCCAGAGTGCAGGGTCGCCTCGCTGGGCACTGCATAGCCCTTGGGAGGGGGGTCAGCGGCAGTTTCACGTCCTTCTGCAGCTACGTGGCCTAAAGTCTTAGGTGCGGAGGCGCTCTCTGGCCCTGCTGTCCACGCTGCTGGCGGCGGGGACAGGGTCAAGGGTTGCCACTGCTGCTCCGTGCACCGTCGGCAGGTGGCAGTTGCAGCTGAGCCCACAGCTGATGCTGTTGGGGCTGTTCCCAGATGGTCAGAGTGTGGCAGAATTCACCGACATGCCACCCTAGGTTCCGCTCTTTCTTGGCCCACACCCAGAGCGCCAGGTTATGGGTCCTGGGCCCTGTGCAGCCACAGGGATGGTGCTGAGTGCATGTTCTTGTCTTCCTGAGATGTGGGCCGACCACTGGAATTAGGCCCTGTAGTGGCATCTGACCCTAGGGTCCCAGCTGCTGGTGGCGTGGGCGGGGTTGAAGTCACCTCCCTTGCTGTGTGCCATTTGCACTGTTCTCTGGAACAGGCTGGTCTGTGCTGTGTATGGTCAGTGGAGTCTTCTCTGGACATTCTTCACTGATATCTGCTGACGTGGCTCATCTTCTCTTTGATTTTGCATGTATTGTCACCCACTGAGGAAGTTTCTGGTTACCCAATGCCATTTTCCTCCAGCCTCCAAGACCTCACATTCTGAGGCCAGCATGTCCCACCTGTGGCCTCCACTGGTCTGGTCAAACCAGTTGTGAGTCCCCCTCCCACCTAGGTTGGAGAGACTGGCTTTTCAGGCAGCACCCACCAGCTGAGAGTAAGGGAATTGATCTCTCAGGCACTTCCCGCTGTCCTGCCACTCTGTTGTGGGCCACCCTATGTGCACTAGAGAAGTAAGACACCAGCCTGCATATTTTCTGATCTTTCTTTGTCTATTTTTTCTTATCTGTTTGAGCCAGTCCCAGGAGGATGCTGGGGGTGAATACGGTATCAGAGACACAGGCAGAGCCATAGTCACATCTTCTGGGAACTTTCTCCTTCCTGTGTAGTTAAAAGCTTTTCTCTTCCTCTTGGTCATAGACATTCTGCTTACATTAAACCTTTGACTAAAACCATCCCCTCAGCTTGATAAAATTCTAGACAGGATTATTTCTGATTCTAGGTTCTTTCTTTATAGCATATTTTAGAAATGTTATCATTGTAAATTCTTTCTCTGCCTCTTTGACATATAAATCTTTGTAAGAGCCCATCTGCCAGTTTTACACTTCAGAAATGTCCATTTCAAGGACCTCAGAGCCATCCCTTTGGAATAGAATTTTCAAGAAAGGTAACACCATTATCTCCCAGACTCCATGAGAGAGTAAGAGCCAAATTTTGGGGGGTATATTGCTCTGATTTGTAAAATTACCTTCTGTCATAAAGATAAAATATAGCTTAATATTCCTTTGAAAAAAGAAACTAGCAAAGACAAGTGGTCTACGATCTCCCCCTCATCCCAGCTCTTAAAATCTCTACTGCTGTTTGTTTCAGTGGAGCCAAGTTCAGACTAAGTTCTGGCCTCTACCCTTTCGTAACAGCCTTCAATAACAACTTTTTTACGTGTTTAACTTTGGTGCAGTTTTTTTATTTGACACTTTTCACCCTAACTAGAATTTCCATTAAAGTCATAGTAGGATTCAAGGCAGCCAAACTTGACTCATATACGTAAGAAACCTCGTTAGGATTTAGAAACCCATATTCTCTTCAATAAATTGTTTCTTGAGACTGTTGCCTTATTAAAACTTTCTAGTTCTTATTTTGGCATTGAAAAGGAGAATGTCAATTTTTAAATAAGTCTCTGCTCACTTTTAATTTCTGCTATCACAGTTTTATTGCTTTCCATGGCTGAACAAGGAGAAGACCAGAACACAATTACAAATTAAATTTTATTTAATTTTTACTATTACAATTTTATTGCCTTCTCTGACTGAAAAGAGAAAACTCGAACAAAATAGTGTAGTCTATAAAGGGAGGAGTAGAACAAAGAATCACATCTCATTAATACATTTCAGAAAGTTACTTCCATTTAACATCAATGGTGTCATTTAATATTCTTAACTTTCCTATCAAGTAGATGTTATTATTACCTCTATTTTATAGGACATTAAATATTATATATTATATATAGCCAGCTGAAGGTCATGTAGCATCGTAGATATGATAGGCATACAAAGAAATAATGACATTAGAAGCAGAGGATGGAGAAGAATTACAAGGCTAAACCTAGGTTTGTTAAAAGAAAAAGAAAAATGAGGACACAAATTCTTGCTAGAAAAAAATGACTGAGGCAGAGCAAGACAGTGGTGCAGACCTCTCCAGCTCTCATACGCCTATAGAAACACTAATTGGAGCAACTATCCACATGTGAAATCACCATTACAAGAGCTAACAGAGCTTCAATGCATGAGCAAGGTTAAGAAGCATGTTTGGACTGTGAAGATGAGTAAAACCATGGTTTAGACAGGGAGCGAACCAATACTCTGTGACTGTGATACTCCTCCCTCAGGCCATTATGGTACCATCTGCAGAAACTCCCACAGGGCTTATAGTTTTTACACTGAAAAAATTCAGCAGAAGGTTGATATTTGGTTTTTCCACTATACTGAGTGCCTTCACAGTAGACTCACTCCTGTATCAGCCCACAAGTGGCACCATGAGTGCCAAAAGGGATGAACCACCTGAGGCATGCTAAGGACATAAGAGGAGGTGGTTCCAGCAACAGCCTCATGTGTAACAATACACAGACTCTACAGGCTTGATGGCCTGACTTGTTCTCTCCCATAGCCAGGGGGCTCCCTGTGGATCACCCATGGGCCCATCCAGCCAACGGTGCATCAGTGGTGGAGCCATCACAAAACTTATATCTAATGCGGGATCTGGGCTATCTCTAATGCTACAATAGAATACAACTGTAAGTCCACTCAAAGTTTCTTAATAAGTCCACTGAAAAGTAGTCACAAACAAACACAGACTGAGAAGATGCAAATAAATATCCAATTCATCAATGTGTAGACAGAGATGTATATCTACATATAATAATAATAGCTTAGGAAAGTTGCCTCTCCAAATGGACAAAACAAGATGTCAGTAACTGAACTTAAAGACATACAGATGAATGATCTGGCAGGCAAAAAATTCAAAATGGCTGTTTTAAGAAGAACCTGAACACTGAGAAAGCAGAGACACAATTCAGAAATCTACCAGAGAAATTCAACAAATAAATCAAAATAATGGGAAAAAATCAAATGGAAATCCTACAGCAGGAAAGTTCAATAAAAACATTGAAAATCCAATGGAAGGCATCAACAGCAGAAATGATCAAGCAGAAGAAAGAAATAGTGAGCTCAAAGACAGGCTCTTTGAAAATACATAGTCCGAGTAGAATGAAAAAAAAAAAGGAGAATGAAAAGAAACAAAGAAAGTTTATGAGATTTGTGGGACACCAACAAAAGAGCAAATCATTGGTGTTTAAGGGGAACTAAGAATGAAAATAAACAACAGAAAACTTTTAAACATGGAGAAACATTAAAATGTTTAGGATGGTCAAAGTGACCAATCATATTTAATCTGAATAAGACAACCAAAGACATATTATAATTAAACTCTCAAAGCTCAAAGACAAAGAGAAGACCCTGAAAGGACTAAGAAAAAGGAAACAAATAACACATAAGAGAATTCCCATATGCCTGGCAGCAGACTTCTCAGCAGAAACACTACAGGCCAGGAGAGAGCAGCATAAGAGATTCAAGTGCTGAATTAAACAAAACCCTCAACCATGTATAAAGTATCCAGCATAGCTATCATTTAGAAATAAAAACAGATTGAAACAGTCTCAGACAAACAAAAAGTGAACGAATTCATTGTAATCACACCAGCCTTACAAGAAATGCTAAATATTGCTCTTCAAACTGAAAGAAAATGGCAGCAATATGTAACACAAAAAATCTGAAGGTATAAACCCATAGGTAGAAGTGAGGATTCAGACAAATTTGGAATGCTCTGATATGGTAATAATTGGATGTAAACCATGTATATATCCTTAGTAGGAAGGTTAAAATACAATACAAATAAAATAATAACAATTACAATAATTTGCTAAGGAATAAGCAATATACAAAGATGTAAATTAAGACATCAAAAATGCAAAATATGAGGGAGTGATGGAGTTAAAGAGTAGAGTGGTTTCTTTTCCCCTTGTTTGAATCAAAATTAAGTTGCTATCTCTTTAAAATAACTTACTGTAATCATAAAATGTTCTTTGCATGCCTTGTGGTAACCACAAAGCAAAAACCTCAATAGATACTCTAAGATTTACAGAAAAAACAAGAAACCAAAACACACTGATAGAGAAAACTTAACCACAAAGGAAGATAGTGAAATCAATCAATCAATCAATCCAAGTATAAATTTTTTAAAAATATGAAAACAAGTAATAATGTAGTAGTACCAAGTCCTTGCCTATCAATAATTATCTAGTATGTAAATGGATTATCCCATTTAAGGGATATAATGGCTACATAAATGAAAAACAAGACCTAACTATAAACTTTCTACAGGAAACTCACTTCATCTGTAAATACACACATAAATTGAAAGTGATCAGATGTTAAAATATGTTTTATAAATATGGAAACCGAAAGAAAGCCAGTATAGATATATTTATATCAGATAACATATACTTCAAGCAAAAATCTATAAAAACAGACAAATACGGCCATTATATAACCATAAAGGGGTCAGTATCACAAGATAATATGATAATTGTAAATATATGTGCACTCTATATTGAAGCACCTAAATATACAAAGCAAATGTTAATAGAACTAACAGGAGAAACAGCGAGCAATAAAATAATAGTAAGAAATCTTAATGTTCCACTTTCAGCAATAAACTGATTATCAAGACAGAAAATCAACAAAGAAACATCATATTTAAACTGAACTCTAGACCAAAACAACTTAGCAGTCATTTATGGAACATTTTATCTAACAATTGTATAATTCACCATCTTCCCAACTGCTCATGGAATATTTTCCTTGATAGATTGTATGTTAGGCCACAAAATGAGCAAATCAAAAAATCAAAATTATATCACATGTCTTTTCTGACAATATAGAATAAAACTGGAAACAAGCAACAAGAACTTCAGATATTGTGCAAGTAAATACAAATTAAACAACATGTCCCTAAACAACTAATGGGTTAAAAAATAAATTTTGTTTCATTTTAAAAATTCTTAAGACAAATGAAAACAAAATCAGAACATATAAGAACTTATGAAATATGGCAAAAACAGTCCTCAGAGGGATGTTTGTAGAAATAAATTTCTAGATGAAAAAAAGAAAACTCTCATTAACAATTTAAGAATGTATTTCAGGGAATTATAGAAACGTCAACAAACTAAGCCCCAAATTGGTAAAAGAATATAAATAATGAAGACCAGAGCACAAATAAACAAAATGAAGACAAAAATATGAAAGACCAATGAAATAAAGTTATTTTTTGAAAAGATAAACAGAATTGATATATCTTTAGTCAGATTAAGAAAAAAAGAGAGAAAAGTCACATAAATAAAATCAGAGATGAGAAAAGACATTAAAATGGTTACTACAGAAATACAAAGAATCATGAGAAAGTACTACAATTATATGCCAATAAATTAGAAACCTAGAAGAAATAAGTAAGTTTCTGAACACATATAACCTATCAAAATTGAAGAATGAAGAAATACAAAATGCGAACAGACCAATAACAAATAATGAGATTGAAGCATTGCTTGTCAATACAAGAAAATCAGGAGGGCTTGGCACAGTATCCCACACATGTAAACTCACACCTTGGGAGGCCAAGGCAGGAGGATTACTTGAAGCCAGAAATCCCAGATTAGCCTGGGGAACATAGTGAGACCCAGTCTTTACAAAAATAAAAACAAAAATTAGCCAGGTGTAGTGGTGTGCACTTGTAGTCCTAACAACTTGGGAGGCTGGGGCAGGAGGACCACTTAAGACCAGAAATTTGAGGAGGCAGTGAGCTATCATTGCACCACTGTACTCAAGCCTGAGTGACAGAGAAAGACCCTGTCTCTAAACAAAAATATTTAATAATAGGAAGGAAGGAAGGAAGGAAGGAAGGAAGGAAGGAAGAAAGAAAGAAGAAAGAAAGAAGAAAGAAAGAAAGAAAGAAAGAAAGAAAGAAAGAAAGAAAGAAAGAAAGAAAGAAAGAAAGAAAGAAAGAAAGAAAGAAAGAAAGAAAGAAAGAAAAGTTCAGGACCCAATGCTTGTACTGCTGAATTCTTCAAAGCATTTAAAGAGGAACTTATACTAATTATTTACAAACTCTTCCAAAAAAAGTGAAAAGGAGGAAACTCTTCCAAACTCATTCTATGAAGACACACTTACCTTATTCCAAAATGAGACAAGAACAGTGAAAAACTAAACCACAGGCCAATGTCACTGATGAACATGAATGCAAAAATTCAAAACCAGCAATGCTAGCAATCGTAATTTGAAAGCGCATTAAAAAGATCATTCACCATAATCAGTTGCATTTGTTCCAGGGAGGCAAGGAGGGCTTATGACATGTCAATCAATAAATGTGATACACCACATTCAATAAGGGAAGATAAAAATAATATAATCATTTAAATAGATACAGAAGAAGCCTTTGACAAAATTCAATGTTTTTGTAAACATAAGATCTCTTAACAAATTAGTTATGAAAAGAACATAACTCAATAAAATAAAGGCCATATATGATAACCCACAGCCAACATGATACTGAATAAGGAAAAGTTGGAAACTGTGTCTCTAAGATCTGGAACGAGACACGGATGTTCACTTTACTAACTTCTCTTCAACTCAGTACTGGAAGTCCTAGCCAGAGCAATTAGGCAAGAGAAAGAAAGAAAAGTTCAGAACCCAATGCTTGTACTGCTGAATTCTTCAAAGCATTTAAAGAGGAACTTATACTAATTATTTACAAACTCTTCCAAAAAAGTGAAAAGGAGGAAACTCTTCCAAAAAAGTGAAAAGGAGGAAACTCTTCCAAAAAAGTGAAAAGGAGGAAACTCTTCCAAAAAAGTGAAAAGGAGGAAACTCTTCCAAAAAAGTGAAAAGGAGGAAACTCTTCCAAAAAAGTGAAAAGGAGGAAACTCTTCCAAAAAAGTGAAAAGGAGGAAACTCTTCCAAAAAAGTGAAAAGGAGGAAACTCTTCCAAAAAAGTGAAAAGGAGGAAACTCTTCCAAAAAAGTGAAAAGGAGGAAACTCTTCCAAAAAAGTGAAAAGGAGGAAACTCTTCCAAAAAAGTGAAAAGGAGGAAACTCTTCCAAAAAAGTGAAAAGGAGGAAACTCTTCCAAACTCATTCTATGAAGACACACTTACCTTATTCCAAAATGAGACAAGAACAGTGAAAAACTAAACCACAGGCCAATGTCACTGATGAACATGAATGCAAAATTCAAAACCAGCAATGCTAGCAATCGTAATTTGAAAGCGCATTAAAAGATCATTCACCATAATCAGTTGCATTTGTTCCAGGGAGGCAAGGAGGGCTTATGATATGTCAATCAATAAATGTGATACACCACATTCAATAAGGGAAGATAAAAATAATATAATCATTTAAATAGATACAGAAGAAGCCTTTGACAAAATTCAATGTTTTTGTAAACATAAGATCTCTTAACAAATTAGTTATGAAAAGAACATAACTCAATAAAATAAAGGCCATATATGATAACCCACAGCCAACATGATACTGAATAAGGAAAAGTTGGAAACTGTGTCTCTAAGATCTGGAATGAGACACGGATGTTCACTTTACTAACTTCTCTTCAACTCAGTACTGGAAGTCCTAGCCAGAGCAATTAGGCAAGAGAAAGAAAAGACATCCAAATTGAAAAACAAAAAGAAAGTCAAATTGTCCCTGTTTGCAGATGACATGATCTTATGTATAAAAAACCCTAAATGCTCAAAAACAGAAATAGTAAATGAATACAGTAAAGTTCTAGAATACAAAATCAGCATAGAAAAATTAGTCGCATTTCTGTACCCAAAAGCAAACTATCTGAAAAAGGAATCAAGAAACCAATCTCATTTAAAATAGCTATAAAAAAATGGCTGGGAATAAACTAAGCCAAATAAATATGTCTAAAATGAAAACTACAAAACACTCATAAAAATCAATTGAAAAAGACACAAATAAAGAGAAAGTTATACCATTTTTATGAATTAGAAGTAATAATACTGTTAAAATGACCATCATACTCAATCTATAGGTCCAATAAAATCTCTAACAAATTTCCAATGTAATTCTTCACAGATGTTAAAACAGATTTTAAACATCGCTCTGCAAATGTTAAAAGATTTTTAATCCAGTCTGTCACAGATGGACATTTGGGTTGATTCCAAGTCTTTGCTATTGTGAATAGTGCCGCAATAAGCATACGTGTGCATGTGTCTTTGTAGTAGAATAATTTATAATCCTTTGGGTATATACCCAGTAGTGGGATGGCTGGGTCATATGGTACATCTAGTTCTAGATCCTTGAGGAATTGCCATACTGTTTTCCATAATGGTTGAACTAGTTTACAATCCCACCAACAGTGTAAAAGTGTTCCTATTTCTCCACATCCTCTCCAACACCTGTTGTTTCCTGATTTTTTAATGATTGCCATTCTAACTGGTGTGAGATGGTATCTCATTGTGGTTTTGATTTGCATTTCTCTGATGGCGAGTGATGATGAGCATTTTTTCATGTGTCTGTTGGCTGTATGAATGTCTTCTTTTGAGAAATGTCTGTTCATATCCTTTCCCACTTTTTGATGGGGTTGTTTGTTTTTTCTTGTATGTTTGTTTGAGTTCTTTGTAGATTCTGGATATTAGCCCTTTGTCAGATGAGTAGATTGCAAAATTTTCTCCCATTCTGTAGGTTGCCTGTTCACTCTGATGGTAGTTTCTTTTGCTGTGCAGAAGCTCTTCAGTTTAATTAGATCCCATTTGTCAATTTTGGCTTTTGCTGCCATTGCTTTTGGTGTTTTAGACATGAAGTCCTTGCCCATGCCTATGTCCTGAATGGTACTACCTAGATTTTCTTCTAGGGTTTTTATGGTATTAGGTCTAACATTTAAGTCTCTAATCCATCTTGAATTAATCTTCATATAAGGAGTAAGGAAAGGATCCAGTTTCAGCTTTCTACTTATGGCTAGCCAATTTTCCCAGCACCATTTATTAAATAGGGAATCCTTTCCCCATTTCTTGTTTCTCTCAGGTTTGTCAAAGATCAGATGGCTGTAGATGTGTGGTATTATTTCTGAGGACTCTGTTCTGTTCCATTGGTCTATATCTCTGTTTTGGTACCAGTACCATGCTGTTTTGGTTACTGTAGCCTTGTAGTATAGTTTGAAGTCAGGTAGCGTGACACCTCCAGCTTTGTCCTTTTGACTTAGGATTGTCTTGGCAAAACTGGATTAAGAAAATGTGGCACATATACACCATGGAATACTATGCAGCCATAAAAAAGGATGAGTTTGTGTCCTTTGTAGGGACATGGATGCAGCTGGAAACCATCATTCTTAGCAAACTATCACAAGAAGGGAAAACCAAACACTGCATGTTCTCACTCATAGGTGGGAACTGAACAATGAGATCACTTGGACTCGGGAAGGGGAACATCACACACTGGGGCCTATCATGGGGAGGGGGAAGGCGGGAGGGATTGCATTGGGGAGTTATACATGATATAAATGATGAATTGATGGGTGCTGACGAGTTGATGGGTGCAGCACACCAACATGGCACAAGTATACATATGTAACAAACCTGCACGTTATGCACATGTACCTTAGAACTTAAAGTATAATAAAAAATAAATAAATAAATAAATAAATAAATAAATAAATAAATAAATAAATAAATAAATAAATAAATAAATAAATAAATAAATAAATAAATAAATAAATAAATAAATAAATAAAATAAAAAGATTTTTAATCCAGTCTGTCACAGATGGACATTTGGGTTGATTCCAAGTCTTTGCTATTGTGAATAGTGCCGCAATAAGCATACGTGTGCATGTGTCTTTGTAGTAGAATAATTTATAATCCTTTGGGTATATACCCAGTAGTGGGATGGCTGGGTCATATGGTACATCTAGTTCTAGATCCTTGAGGAATTGCCATACTGTTTTCCATAATGGTTGAACTAGTTTACAATCCCACCAACAGTGTAAAAGTGTTCCTATTTCTCCACATCCTCTCCAACACCTGTTGTTTCCTGATTTTTAATGATTGCCATTCTAACTGGTGTGAGATGGTATCTCATTGTGGTTTTGATTTGCATTTCTCTGATGGCGAGTGATGATGAGCATTTTTTCATATGTCTGTTGGCTGTATGAATGTCTTCTTTTGAGAAATGTCTGTTCATATCCTTTCCCACTTTTTGATGGGGTTGTTTGTTTTTTTCTTGTATGTTTGTTTGAGTTCTTTGTAGATTCTGGATATTAGCCCTTTGTCAGATGAGTAGATTGCAAAAATTTTCTCCCATTCTGTAGGTTGCCTGTTCACTCTGATGGTAGTTTCTTTTGCTGTGCAGAAGCTCTTCAGTTTAATTAGATCCCATTTGTCAATTTTGGCTTTTGCTGCCATTGCTTTTGGTGTTTTAGACATGAAGTCCTTGCCCATGCCTATGTCCTGAATGGTACTACCTAGATTTTCTTCTAGGGTTTTTATGGTATTAGGTCTAACATTTAAGTCTCTAATCCATCTTGAATTAATCTTCATATAAGGAGTAAGGAAAGGATCCAGTTTCAGCTTTCTACTTATGGCTAGCCAATTTTCCCAGCACCATTTATTAAATAGGGAATCCTTTCCCCATTTCTTGTTTCTCTCAGGTTTGTCAAAGATCAGATGGCTGTAGATGTGTGGTATTATTTCTGAGGACTCTGTTCTGTTCCATTGGTCTATATCTCTGTTTTGGTACCAGTACCATGCTGTTTTGGTTACTGTAGCCTTGTAGTATAGTTTGAAGTCAGGTAGCGTGACGCCTCCAGCTTTGTCCTTTTGACTTAGGATTGTCTTGGCAAAACTGGATTAAGAAAATGTGGCACATATACACCATGGAATACTATGCAGCCATAAAAAAGGATGAGTTTGTGTCCTTTGTAGGGACATGGATGCAGCTGGAAACCATCATTCTTAGCAAACTATCACAAGAAGAGAAAACCAAACACTGCATGTTCTCACTCATAGGTGGGAACTGAACAATGAGATCACTTGGACTCAGGAAGGGAACATCACACACTGGGGCCTATCATGGGGAGGGGGGAGGCGGGAGGGATTGCATTGGGGAGTTATACATGATATAAATGATGAATTGATGGGTGCTGACGAGTTGATGGGTGCAGCACACCAACATGGCACAAGTATACATATGTAACAAACCTGCACGTTATGCACATGTACCTTAGAACTTAAAGTATAATAAAAAATAAATAAATAAATAATAAAAAATAAATAAAAAATAAAAAATAAAAAGATTTTTTTAAACCATTTTTTCCATTCTTCAGGCGAAGGCTGTGGCCGCGCTCCCGCTGGCCAGTTCCCAGCAGCAGCTCACCGCCCCTGCTCCGCACCTTCGCTCCAGGGCCACAAGGTGGCAGCCCGCTGGGATCAGCACTGAGCGGGTCCCGCAGCCCCAGCGTTCAGGCTGCGACTGCGGAGAGCCTATAGCCCAGCGCTTGGAGGAGGGCGACGAGGCCTTCCGCGCGGGGAGTGCCACATAGCAGCCGGGCTCTTCTTCTCCAGGCTGGCCCCGCTGGCGCAGCCCGACCGTGACTGGCGCCTGAGGCTGCGGGACACGCTGGCCAGCACCGGCCGCCTCCCGGTGGCCCTGGGAGCTTTTGGTGTCGCCTGCGGCTGGAGGCGCTGTGGCCAGAGGAGCTGGGGGAGCTGGCGGGCGGCCTGGAGCGCCCCAGCCTGCGCGAGCGGCCACTGTTCACTGGGAAGCCTGTGGCGAGCTCGAGAGGCCAGGCTAGGCAGGACCCGCCTCAGCGCCCAGCGCACCCGCGACCTGCTTCCTGGCCCTCGGCTGCTGCACAAGCCTGTGACGCTGCCCTGGGAGCTCACTGTCTGCAAGCGCTGCTGCGTGGAACTGGGCCCCCACCACAGCCACAGGCGTGGCGCGTGAACGTGGTGCTGAGCCGCCTGCTGGGGAGGTGCTTCCTGGCCTAGTGCCCGCTGTGCAGGCTGGAGAGTCAGGCAAGGAGGCAGCTTGCAGTGCCAGCAGCAACCCTAGGCCACGCTGCTCAGGTGTGACCAGGCCCTGGAGCTGTGACTTGGCTGGGGGCTGGCTCGCCTCCCTGACCCCTGTCAGGCTGAGCGGCTGGAGCTGACCTCTGGGTTTGGGCTTTCCAGTGCTTTGTCCAGGTGTAGGGGGTCACTTAACTTACTAATGATGGGAAGGTGAAAGGTGGGGGCGGCCACACCCTGCAGTCAGGGTGGCAGGTGTCAGAGGCCACATGCAACCCACTGGTTTTGTCTTTTCCAGGATGCTGATAAGTTTCCCACAGCCCCAGAGCAGCTCTGTAAGGCCCTGTAGTTGCCTTTCCTTCCCTTCTGCTCTATTGAGGGGTGGAAGGATGACAAAGTGTTTTTGCTCACCCTGAAGGAAAATTGCCATGGAATGACACACCGGTTAGTATTTGATTAGCCCAGGCAGGAGACCCGTGGTCTGCTTCAGCCATGAGACCACCTCAGGCGAAAGTAGCCTTGTGGTTGTTTTACTTCTTTTCACCAAATGGGTCTTTCTGGGGTTTGTGGCGTGTCCCATATAACGATGATCTCTTGGTTCCCCTTTCTCATTCACACTGGGGAGCTGAGGTGGATGGGTGGGGGGGGGGAGGTGGTGAGTGGCCATCTGCGCCAGAGTGAGAGAAGTCGCACCTAAGACCAGCCCCTCTGTCCTCTTCCTGCCTCTGCAGCAGACCCAGGTGTGCTGCAAGAGCCTGGGAAGTTGGACTGACCCCAAGAGGGAGGCAGGAAAGGCTGCCCCCAGGAAGGAAGAAACACTTGAGCTAAAATCAGGAGAAAACTAGGGAAAGATACAGCATTCAGGAGGAGGTAGAAGCTGGCCAATGTGGATGGTGGTGTGGAGAGGTGGAGAGGTGAACCAATACCCAGGTCCTTGGATTTATTGTTGAACTGCTGGACTAACCAGTGCTGGCTCTCGCCCAAACTCTGAACTTCTTGTTTTGCAGTATTACAAAGTTGTTATTTAAAAGCTAGTATTAGTTGGAATGTGTTGCTTTTCTGAGGCCCTGTCCTGTGAGTTAGACAGGAGCCTCATGGTACTCTGGGGAAGCTAAAGATGGAGAAGAGGTTTGGTGTGCCTGGAGAAGAGGCCCTTTTATGGATCATTTAAGAAGAGGGTACTACCATTAGACCAGCCAGATTCGCTTCCTGGCTTTGTGACACTGGACCCTCTGTGTCTGTTTTCCAGTCTAAAAAATGGAATAATGAATAATGGAATATTTGCCACAGCCTGCAAGACCCTGACCTATCAGACCAACTACCTTTTCACTGAGAACTCTCTTCCTGCACTGCACCCCACTGGACCCTCATTAACACTTCAAATGGGCCTGTTTTCCTTTTCGAGATTTTGCTCCAGACATTTCCCTCATCAAAATTAACTTTGGTCCATCTCCCCGTGTTGGAATTCAACCCATTCTCCAGAAATCAGTTCAAATTGTATCACCAGAAAGCTCTCTCAATTACCCACACCCTTTTTCATTCTTTGAGTCATTTCTGCCATGATTCCTTATGTTTTTTTTTCTGCTACGTAGTGGCATAGGTACATATGATCTCCACTTCCACTCAAATGTGAAGTTACTGTGGGCAATCCCTATGGGTATAGTCATATCCCAAGAGTCCTGGGCAGAGGCTCTCCCTCTTTCACCCAGCCTGGAGTGCAGTGGTGCAACCGGAGCTTACTGCAGCCTCGACCTCCTGGGCTCAAATGATCCTCTCACCTTAGCCTTTCCAGTAGCTGGTACTAAAAGGCAGGCACCCCCATGCTTGGCTAATTTTTGTATTTTCATAGAGATGGGGTTTCATCATGTTGCCTTGCTTGGTCTCAAGCAATCTACCTGCTTCAGCCTCTCAACATCCTGGAATGACAGCATGAGCTACCACACCTGGCCACATGCTGAATACTTTAGAATCATTTATGCCTGACACTTCCAGGGCATGCAGAAGTATGGTGGCACTAACTGACACATTAACCAACTGCCTCACTTACTTTTCTTTTGACTCAGTTTATAAATTTTCTTAATTTAAATTTTAATTTCAACATGAATACATCTTTGAAATAAATAAAATAATCTCTTTGAATGTTTAATATAATGTAGAGGAAATTGACAAATGGACATCTCTACTTCATTTTCCATCTCAAAATAGGGTAGAAATACACTCCCCTAAAGTGATCCCATATATTACATAGCCATCTTGCTGTGGTTAATGTAGAATGTTTCTGCAATATCACGTGTATGACAGGGCATATCCAAAAAACATTTGAGTGAAAGTAATACTAGATTCTAGAAAGTATCTAGACACTTAAGAGCAGATGGTGATGATGTTAATTAATAACAATGTCAAGGGGCTGGCTTTTGCCCTTCCCTAATAAACATAAAGAGCATAGAAACTCAGCAAATTTGCTCTTATTGTCTTCATGGTTTGGATTTTGAGTCAGTAAATGCTTTCCACAGTGGTCATCTTGTGAGTCATCCTGTCATTTTGCTGTGTCCCATCTTCATCTTGCACTTTTCCCTTTCTCCTGCTTTGGCATGGATTGAGAGGAGTATTATGCTGATGGAATGCCCTCTCTGACTTGCCATCTATTAGAACTTCCCTCAATTTTTAAAATGCTTCTTGATATGGTTTGGATTTGTGCACCCTCCACTCCCAATCTCATGTGGAATTGTAATGACCAGTGTTGGAGGAGGGGCTTGGTGTAAGGTGATTGGATCATGGAGATGGTTTCTAGTGGTTTAGCCTCATTCCCCTAGTGCTGTCTGAAGACAAAGTTCTCCTGAGATCTGCTTGTTTAAAAAGTGTGTAGCACCTCCCCTGACTCCTTCAGCCATGTGAATATGTGCTTGCTTCCTTTTCCCCTTCTGCCATGATTGTAAGTTTCCTGAGGCCTTCCAATAAACATAAGTCTGTACAGCCCACAGGACTGTGAGCCAATTCAATCTCTTCTTTTTCGTTTACCGAGTCTCAGGTATGTCTTTATAGCACTGTGAGAACAGACTAATACACTCCTCCTCAGAAAGCATTCAATTTAGCTATGTCTAAACGTATGCCAGCTGTCTTGGGGGATTATCGTAGCCAATCATTCTTCCTCTTCAGCAAGATCTATTTGCCTATCACAGCTTGACCTATACTTCCTATCATACTTGTCAGTAGCAAGTAGCCCATAACGTCTGTAGGGACTTCATTGAAATCAAAGAGGTTCCTTAGTTCTTTACTTTATTAGCAGGCATTAGGAAAGCCAATCAACTTTCTCATTTATTAAGGTGCCTGTTGCTTTGAAAAATTGCTCAAAAGAAGAAAGGAGACTTACTTAAAGATATCACTATAGGCGTAGACTACTGGTCCACACCTGTAATCCCAGTACTTTGGGAGACTGAGGAGAAAGGATCAGTTGAGTCCAGAAGTTCAATACCAGCCTAGGTGACATGGGAAAACCTCATCTCTACAAAACAGAATGAAACAAAACAAAATACAAAAAATATAAAGGCACAGTGGCACAAGCTTGTATTCCCCATTACTCAGGAGACTGAGGTCGGAGAATCACTGAGCCTGGGGAGGTTGAGACTGCAGTGAGCCATGATCATGCTGCTCCACTCTAATCTGGGTGACAGAGCAAAAGCTTGTCTCCAAAAAAAAAGAAAAGAAAAGAAAAGAAAAGAAAAAAAGACTACCACTATATTATCTGTAACTGTTCTTAATTAGAATAACTAGGTTTCTCCCAACAGTGGAAACTCAAAGCAGACTAAATTTCTGTACATCAAGGAGAATTGTCTCATAGTCAGTTAATTCCTTTGCTTGCAACAGCCCAATAAATGGATGAGGACTCACTTCACCAATAAATAAAAAGGGTAAACAGCATGTGGGGCCTGTAGATGCCTTTTGCAGGGCCCTCTTTTTCTCTTCCTCAAGTTGCAATGTGTGTATTTCTCTAGGTGGGCACGTCATAGACACTGTCATACTAGATCAGAGCCTGCAGAGAGATATACAGGTGCCATGCTTACATCTGCAGAGTGGGAACAAGCATAGAGAAATCAAGACAATTAAGCAGAGCTTCCATACTGGAGATAAACCAGCTGTGTAACAAATCATGCTTATTGAACAAAAAGGCATTGCACCATTGAAATAACTGCTTTAACTAAGAAGTAAAGGAACTGATGCTGCAACAGAGCACAGAGAGCCACACAGACAGGAGCTGCATTTCAAACAAGGTCATTGCTGTTGTCTCCACCCTGAGTTAAGTGTGCTTCACCCTTTCTTACCAAAGTTCTGCTTGAACATCATTTTGTTTTCTTTTTCTTGTACGTCACTTCTTTGAGAAAATAGAAACCAAAATCTTACATAAAACAGGAATTGAGCTTTTGATAATGACAGCCATTGCAACAACAACAATAGTTTTCTATTATTTCTCATCTCTGTGCTATTCACTGCAGTAGCTAATAGCCACAGGTGACTATTTAAATTAAAATTAATTCAAATAAAACAAAATTTAACATAAGCTGGTTAGTTGGACTAGCCACATTTCAGTTACCCAACAGCCACATGTGACTAGTGGCTACTGAACTAGGTAGCATGAATGTAGAACATTTTCATCATCATAGTTCTCTAGGCCATGGAAAAATTACAGAACTCAGTTTCCAGTGTGCACATTTATTTGTATAAGTAGGAGCTTTCTGACCCTGTGTTGAGATGCCTAACCAGCTTCCTGATGAACCTCCTGATATTTCGGCAAATGTGGACTAAGAGGACAGGATTCTTAGGGCCCAGGTGACCCAGGTTTTTCAGAAATTATGTTTGGACTACCAGGTCTCTGCTTGATTTGGGATGCAAAAGGAGACTTCTCTTCCCCCATTCGCTAAAGTAGCTTTCAAGGTCCCCCTCTCATCGCAGTAAGAGTCTCATTTCTTGAGACTCTTATTTCTTTCCCTGACTTATGGTATATTCTGGAGAGTGGATTCAGACAGAAGAGCTGGCTCTGTGCTGGTTTTCCCGGGGTCAGCCCCCTTGTCAGTGACTAGTCTGCCTCTTTATATGATGTACACTGTGTTCCACTACTGGTAATAGAAGCTCAGCAATTGATTGACTGTTAAGTTATTTTCAAAGCTCAAAATTCACAACAATGTAACAGACACCCACATAATCACAAGGACAGACAAGGCTCTCAGGACCTTTCAAAGACAAAGTGCACATTTCTTCTTTCCATTCCAGCATCAAATCGACAACCCAGCCAGCACTTAAGTTGGGGTAAAAATTAATTACAAGAAGAATCTACCAACTGTAGATAAAAGAACAAAAAAGCTATCACAGCTGTCTTCTCCATAACAGAGGCCTGTGATTTCAATTTGGATGTTTTCATCTACTTTCTGCTCTTGTGTTTCTTTTATTTTTTCCCTATCTCATATTTGTAGATACAAATTTTTCACATTTAAAAGCTATTTTAAATATAATCTTTAAAAGGAGAAACATTATTTTTTTAATGGCACAAAATGCTGAAGGTGAGATCCACTGATTGGAATGCAAAATGGGACAGTATCTCTGGAAGCAATTTTATCCAGATAAATCAATAGCTTTAAAACAATTCATAACCTTGGACCTAACACCTCTACTTCTGGGAAGCTAGGCTATGAAGGTTTCTGCTGAAGGATGTTTATCACAATATTATTTATAATGCTAAAAAGCCAAAGAGGAGGCCTGAAATGTTTTGAAGATGAAAATGGTTTGATAAACAACATTTTTTTTAAAGACGGGGTCTCGCTCTGTTGCCCCAGCTGGGGTGCAGTGCACGATCACAGCTCACTGCAACATCCATCTCCCAGGTTCAAGAGATTCTCCTGTCCAGCCTCCCAAGTAGCTGGGAATACAGGCACACCCCACCACGCCTGGCTATGTTTTTGTATTTTAGTAGAGATGGGGTTTTCCTGTAGTGCTTAGGCTGGTCTTCAATTCCTAAGCTCAGGTAATCCACCTGCCTTGGAGTCCCAAAATGCTGGGATTACAGCCATGAGACACCGCATCTGGCAATAAACAACATATTTAAACACTGGAATGTTATGTAAATATTCCAGGCATGGATAGGAAAAACAATCTCACAAAAGTTGCTTATGTTATTATATAGATTAAGAGGCCAAGATTCTGCAGGACACTTACTATGTTACGTGTCTGAAGTACAATATAATGCCATATATAAAATGTGACCTCAACTCAGGCCCCAGTCTTTTCATATGGAAAATTCTGTTAATTATATTGCCCTTTGCCTTTTTAGGTTTTCTGTAGGAGTTAAATACAATATATTTTGTCAAATGCTTAACACCATGTGCAACATTGGTAGGGGAAATATAAATGTCAGCTATTGTCCTATGTGCCAAGAAAATCACATAGACAGACAGACAGACACATACACACACAAAGACACACATGGAGGGAGAGGAAGTAAAGATTAGGAAACAACACATAATGTATCAGTAGGCAATGGACCACTAATGATTTTCATAGTCTTTTTTATTTTCTTCTTTATACTGCTTACATTTTCAGTGTTATACAATGAGCATGTATTACTTTTGTAATCAGAATAAGGTGGTATAAACCTCACCTTAATATAAAACAAAATTACTGGCCAGGCACGGTGTCTCACACCTGTAATCCTAGCAGTTTGGAAGGCTGAGACTGGTAAATCTCTTGAGCTCAGGAATTTGAGACCAGCCTGAGCAACATAGTGAGACATTGTCTCTGCAAAAAATACAAAAATTAGCTAATCATAGTGGTGTACACCTGTAGTCCTAAGTTACTTGGGAGGCTGAGGTTGGACGGGGCCTGAGATCAGGAAGTGACTGCAGTGAGCTGTGATTGCACCACTGCACTCCAGCCTGAGTGAAAAGCCAGACCCAGTCTTGTACAAAAATAAAACAAACAAGCAAACAAAAGTTAGTATTTAAATCCCACATGCTGTCTTGGAGCCGTCATAATGTTGCAGGATTCAAGAGACTGGAGAGACGAATGGTTGAGACAGGAAGATTTTATTAAAGTGGCTACTGCCCCAGTGGATTCACATCCCAAAGGCTGCGCCCGAGCAAAGATGGGGCCTGGTTTTTAAGCACACAGGTGCATGAAACTCACAGGGTGGTCTTAGCAAGCTTACAGAAGCAGAACAAAGGCAGTTAATCAAACCGAGACAGGTGTATGACTCAAACATGTCTGGTGACTTCTGCTGGGCTGCCCAGCAGGCTCTCAGCGGATGGTCACTATTTTAGGCTTGCTCGGGCATGTCTTGTAAACTTCTCAGTGTTGCACAAATGGAAAACAGAGACTCACAAAGTCCTTACAAACGTACAGAAATAGTTACAAAAGTAGTTATGACAGCAGAGCAAAGAAATACTGGCTTGGGAAAGAATCTCAAAGGGTAGCTGATAAGAAGAACTTGTCCTTCTAATCCCGTTCCTGGAGTCCACTCCTTCTGGGCTCTGCTTGGCCTTGTATATAAAGTTATCTTTGCCCTAACAGGGACTTTGAGTGAGTCATCCTGGTACAGGCAGGAATTTAGGGTATTCTCCTTTTAATTTCTGTTTTAGTAGGCCAGTGTTCTGGTCGTCACTACTGAGAAAGTAAAGTGTGTTCAGGCTCCCAATGGTTCTGGGCTCCCTGGGTCTCTGAGGAGGGCTGTCCCTCCATCACAGAGAATATCAGGACACTAACATGTTCCTAGTTATACTTACACACTCCTCTCATGTTGTCTATGGAGTGGACACTACAGGAAGGTGACATCCTAGTTAGTCCCAAGAGCCAGAATGCCTGAAGCTCACTGTTAACAAGTCCTGCCTTGGGAAGAAGGAAGTGTGTCTCTGTGAACCTCCCACCTGGGTTGAAGGGAGATCACTCTCTCCTCCACCTCTCCCCAACCTTGGCCTTCTGCACTCCTAGTGAACCTCTCATCCCCTGCCAACAGGCCTGGAATTTCAAGAACATGATGACTTCTGGTCAGCCCTGAATCCAGAGCTTTCCCTTTACAAAGGGGAAACTGAGGCCTGGAGCAGGGCTGATGTTCAGCCAGCGCACAAGGGAATGGCCAAATTGGTGAAACACCGAAATAGTTCCAGTGTGGATGGAAAGGAGTCGCTGCCCTACGCATCTCTACCCCTGCCTCAGCCAGTCCTCCAGGACCCTGGGTCAGCACCAGGAGCATCAAAGTGCCAGGGGTGGCTGGAAGTGAAGCTAATGGCTCTGCCAGCCCTTCTCCCCATCAGAGAGGGCATGGGGATTCGGGCCATCCTCCTTGGGGCAGGAGGTAGCACTGTGACCGTGTCTGCAGTAGTCAATCCTTGTGTGCCATGGTCCCTGACTTCATTGATAGGGACATCAGCCTACATCCCTCTGGTACTCAGTGATAAGCATCTAAAATCTTCTTACAGACAAAATTTTAAAAGTTTTCAAAAGATAGGACTTAACATATGAGGCTGCATGAACATCACTTTAGCAGTTGTCTAACTGGTGCTTCTGGTTCTGCCTTCCCAGAGAGTAGATGACCTGGGCCACCCTCCACCACTGTCCTGTAAAGCCATGGGACACACAGCCCATCAATTCTCCTCATGTGGTCATCCCCTGTTATACGGGAGAAAATACACCTGTCTCATTTTGAACCTTCTTTGTGGACATTCCACAACAGAGCTTCACTAAATGGTTGTGGAAGAACTGAATGAATGAATGAATGAATGAATATGAGAGCAAATGAATGAATAGCTGAGATCCTGGGCTGGAAGGCTGTGTATGAGGATGGTGGGTCGAGGAGGGTCTGTTTTTCTTGCCTTTAAGTCATTACTTGTCATTTTGGGGTAGGAGCACAGGCTTTGAATGCAGACTGACTGGGCTTTCATCCTCGCTTTACTAGTTATGATTGTGTGACCTTGTGCAAGTTACTTAAACCCTCTGTGCCTGTTTATGTGTAAAATGTGGATAATAAGATGTCAAAGGACTGTGGTAAGAATTAAATGCTTAAAAATCCCAGTTAGTATTAAGTCCTCAAAAGATTGGGTTTAGCATCATGAGTGTACGTGTTTCTGGAGCAATGCTCATCTAGGGCTGGATGGTGCCTACACAGAAAAAGACTGGCCTCTTCTCATCCACATGTATCCATCTTGTGCCTGGTTCCCATTCCTAGATCCTTGCTGAAAAACTGAAGGGTAATGGGCACCTCAGGGCGACTAAGTTGCTCCCCAAACATCTTCCCCTCCCAAACACTCCTGTGGTCTTTAGCATTTAACAGGAATCTCTCGACATTCTCAAGGGGTGATCCTCTCATGGAAGGCCAGTGGGGAAGAGGCTGTGGGAAATGTCAGGCTCTGTGCACTTCCCTGACAGTTGCAAATGGTTCTGTTTCCAAGCCCACAGGTCACTACAAAGAAGGCAATGTGTATGATATAATAATGTCATTCTTTGGTGCCTCAGTCCACACTAGTATTTGAATACTCCTCGAGTGGATTGCATGGTGGTCGATCAAAAGATATGTCTAACTGGAACTTGTGAATGTGCCTTTATTTGGAAAACACTCTGCAGATGTAATTAAATCCAGCACCTTCAGATGAGGGCACCTCATCTTGAATTAGGATGGGCCCGAAATCCAATGACAAGTATCCTTATAAGAAAAGTCACAGGTAGGGCACAGTGGCTCACACATACAATTCCACCACTGAGAAAGGTCAAGTTGGGAGGATCGCTTGAACTGTAGGCGTTCAAGACCGGCCTGGGCAACATGGTGAGATCCTGTCTCTCCAAAATATATATAAAATATAATAGCCAGGCATTATAGTACCTGCCTGTAGTCCAGCTACCAGCCAATCAGGAGGCTGAGGTGAGAGCATAGCTTGAATCTGGGAGGTTGAGGCTTCAGTGAGCTGTGATCATGACATTGCCCTTTAGCCTGGGTGGCCCCGGCTCCTCCACAACCTGCGCTAGAAGAGATGGGCCCCGGCTCTGGGCACCAGGCAGCCTCTGAGGTGGGGCAGTTCCTGACCTCCTGCAGCTGGGGACCAAAACCCTGACTTAGGCGCCATGGAGGTTTCTGGCCCAAAGGACCACACTGTTGGTGGCACTGGCAGGGTCACAGGTTGCCACAGCTACTGCTGTGCCTAAAGCAGCTTGCCACTGCAGCTGAACCTACAGCAGAGGCAGGCAGGGCTGTTCCCAGACAGCCCGGGCATCGCTGAGGGCACGGCCCTTTCATCCTAGAGTCAGCTCTCTCTTGCCAGTGCCCAGAGCAGGGTGTTCATGCACTGGGCACAGGGCAGCAACCAGGAAATGGCTGAGCGGACGGTTCCCACCCTCCTGCAGCTGGGGCCTGACCACCTGAATTAGCCGCTGGGTGATGTCTGGCCCTGGGGTCCACCTGGCTGGTGTAAGAGCATGGTCTGGGGTTGCCACCAAGTTTACTGCGGGCGCCATGTGCAGGTAGGTGGCTGCTGCAGCTGAGCCCATGACGGAGGCTGGCAAGGCATTTCCCAGACAGCCTCAGGGTCATGGAGTGGACCACCATCCCAGCCTAGGGTCCGCGATTCCTTTGCCTGCACCCAGAGTTCCGGGTCACGGGCACTGGGAACTGTGCAGCCAGGGGGACTGGGTCGAGGGCAAAGGTTTCTGCCCTGCAGCAGCTGCAGGGCTGACTTCCTGAATTCGGGGCTGAGATGGCATTGGCCCTGGTGTCAGGGCTCTTGGTGTTGCAGGCAAAGTGCCCGGTTGCTCTGCTGCTGCCGTGCCCTTGTACAGGTGGCAGCCGCAGATGAGCTCTCAGGAGAGGCCGGCAGGGTTGGTCCCAGAAAGCGTGAGGATCGCCCAGTGCACCGCTCTCCCAGCCTAGGACTCTTCCTTGGCCCGTGCCCAGAGCTGGGGTTTCAGGCGCTGGGCCCAGTGCGGCTGCCCAGAATAGGCAGAGCGGCAGGTTCCCACCCTGGCAAGCCCTCCAGCCATGGAATCCTCACTGCTGTTGGCAGGTGCTGAGCAGAGTGCAGGCGCTGGGATGGGGCTAAGCTGCAGTTTTCCACCCTCTGACTGCTGGGGACCTACCGCCTGAGTCAGCTGCCTCAGAAGCTTTTGGTCATGGGGTCCGCAGTGCCGGTGGCTTGCACAGGGTCCGCGGCTTCCGCAGCTGCTGTAGTTCACTGTGTGCACATGGCAGCCGCCCCTGACCCCACCGCTGAGGCTGCAGGGCTGGTCTGGTCCCAGACGGCCTGAGGGTCATTTGCCCGCCCCCAGAGCACGGGGGTGGCAGGCGCTGGGCACTGTGTAGCCTCCAGGAATCCACGGAAGGGCAGGTTACCGCTCTCCTGCAGCTGTGGGCCGACTGTCTGACTTTGCCACTTGGTGGCGTCTGGCTCTAGGGTTTCGGAGCCGCTAGTGTGGCGGGCAGAGGCCGGGTTTGTCACCGCTGCCCGCCATGAGCAGGTAGCAGCTGCAATGGAGCTTTAGACCCAGGCTGGCTGGGCTGACCCCAGATAGCCTGAGGGTCAGGAGTGCAGGGTCCTCCCACCCTAGGTCCCTCTTCCTTTGCTCTTATCCAGAGCGAGTTGTGCGGGCGCTGGGCTCTGTGCAGCAGCCAAGATGGGGCTCAGCAGCGGATTTCTGCCTTGCTGCAGCTGGAGGAGGAATACCTGAATTAGCCGCTGAGGCGGCATCTGGCCCTGGCGTTCCTGCAACTGGTGAGGCGGCCAGGGTCAGGGTTGGTTCCAGGTGACCAGGTGACAGCTGCTGCTAAACCCACTGTGAGCCTTAGGGTCACCAAGTTCACCGTCCTTTCATGGTACTATCTGATCTTTGGCCTGTGCCCAGAGTGCAGGGTTGCCTCGCTGGGCACTGCATAGCCTCTGGGAGCTGTGTCTGCGGCAGTTTCACGTCCTCCTGCAGCTGGGGCCTGACCACCTGAATTAGCCGCTGAGGCGGCATCTGGCCCTGGCGTTCCTGCAACTGGTGAGGCGGCCAGGGTCAGGGTTGGTTCCAGGTGACCAGGTGACAGCTGCTGCTAAACCCACTGTGAGCCTTAGGGTCACCAAGTTCACCGTCCTTTCATGGTACTATCTGATCTTTGGCCTGTGCCCAGAGTGCAGGGTTGCCTCGCTGGGCACTGCATAGCCTCTGGGAGCTGTGTCTGCGGCAGTTTCACGTCCTCCTGCAGCTGCGTGGCCTACGGTCTTAGGTGCGGAGGCGCTCTCTGGCCCTGCTGTCCACGCTACTGGTGGCGGAGACAGGGTCAAGGGTTGCCACTGCTGCGCCCTGCGCCATCACCAGGTGGCAGTTGCAGCTGAGCCCATGACGGAGGCTGGCAAGGCATTTCCCAGACAGCCCGGGCATCGCTGAGGGCACGGCCCTTTCATCCTAGAGTCAGCTCTCTCTTGCCAGTGCCCAGAGCAGGGTGTTCATGCACTGGGCACAGGGCAGCAACCAGGAAATGGCTGAGCGGACGGTTCCCACCCTCCTGCAGCTGGGGCCTGACCACCTGAATTAGCCGCTGGGTGATGTCTGGCCCTGGGGTCCACCTGGCTGGTGTAAGAGCATGGTCTGGGGTTGCCACCAAGTTTACTGCGGGCGCCATGTGCAGGTAGGTGGCTGCTGCAGCTGAGCCCATGACGGAGGCTGGCAAGGCATTTCCCAGACAGCCTCAGGGTCATGGAGTGGACCACCATCCCAGCCTAGGGTCCGCGATTCCTTTGCCTGCACCCAGAGTTCCGGGTCACGGGCACTGGGAACTGTGCAGCCAGGGGGACTGGGTCGAGGGCAAAGGTTTCTGCCCTGCAGCAGCTGCAGGGCTGACTTCCTGAATTCGGGGCTGAGATGGCATTGGCCCTGGTGTCAGGGCTCTTGGTGTTGCAGGCAAAGTGCCCGGTTGCTCTGCTGCTGCCGTGCCCTTGTACAGGTGGCAGCCGCAGATGAGCTCTCAGGAGAGGCCGGCAGGGTTGGTCCCAGAAAGCGTGAGGATCGCCCAGTGCACCGCTCTCCCAGCCTAGGACTCTTCCTTGGCCCGTGCCCAGAGCTGGGGTTTCAGGCGCTGGGCCCAGTGCGGCTGCCCAGAATAGGCAGAGCGGCAGGTTCCCACCCTGGCAAGCCCTCCAGCCATGGAATCCTCACTGCTGTTGGCAGGTGCTGAGCAGAGTGCAGGCGCTGGGATGGGGCTAAGCTGCAGTTTTCCACCCTCTGACTGCTGGGGGACCTACCGCCTGAGTCAGCTGCCTCAGAAGCTTTTGGTCATGGGGTCCGCAGTGCCGGTGGCTTGCACAGGGTCCGCGGCTTCCGCAGCTGCTGTAGTTCACTGTGTGCACATGGCAGCCGCCCCTGACCCCACCGCTGAGGCTGCAGGGCTGGTCTGGTCCCAGACGGCCTGAGGGTCATTTGCCCGCCCCCAGAGCACGGGGGTGGCAGGCGCTGGGCACTGTGTAGCCTCCAGGAATCCACGGAAGGGCAGGTTACCGCTCTCCTGCAGCTGTGGGCCGACTGTCTGACTTTGCCACTTGGTGGCGTCTGGCTCTAGGGTTTCGGAGCCGCTAGTGTGGCGGGCAGAGGCCGGGTTTGTCACCGCTGCCCGCCATGAGCAGGTAGCAGCTGCAATGGAGCTTTAGACCCAGGCTGGCTGGGCTGACCCCAGATAGCCTGAGGGTCAGGGAGTGCAGGGTCCTCCCACCCTAGGTCCCCTCTTCCTTTGCTCTTATCCAGAGCGAGTTGTGCGGGCGCTGGGCTCTGTGCAGCAGCCAAGATGGGGCTCAGCAGCGGATTTCTGCCTTGCTGCAGCTGGAGGAGGAATACCTGAATTAGCCGCTGAGGCGGCATCTGGCCCTGGCGTTCCTGCAACTGGTGAGGCGGCCAGGGTCAGGGTTGGTTCCAGGTGACCAGGTGACAGCTGCTGCTAAACCCACTGTGAGCCTTAGGGTCACCAAGTTCACCGTCCTTTCATGGTACTATCTGATCTTTGGCCTGTGCCCAGAGTGCAGGGTTGCCTCGCTGGGCACTGCATAGCCTCTGGGAGCTGTGTCTGCGGCAGTTTCACGTCCTCCTGCAGCTGCGTGGCCTACGGTCTTAGGTGCGGAGGCGCTCTCTGGCCCTGCTGTCCACGCTACTGGTGGCGGAGACAGGGTCAAGGGTTGCCACTGCTGCGCCCTGCGCCATCACCAGGTGGCAGTTGCAGCTGAGCCCACAGCTGAGGCTGTTGGGGCGGCTCCCAGATGGTCAGAGTGTCACCGAGATCACCGACATGCCACCCTACATTCCGCTCTTTCTCGGCCTGCACCCAGAGCGCCAGGTTATGGGTCCTAGGCCCTGTGCAGCCACGGGGATGGTGCTGAGTACAGCCTCCCGTCTTCCTGAGAAGTGGACTGACCACTGGAATTAGGCCCCTGTGGTGGCATCTGACCCTAGGGTCCGAGCTGCTGGTGGCATGGGCAGGGTCAAGTAGCCTCCTTGCTACTGTGTGCCATTTGCACTGTCCTCTGGAATAGACTGGTCTGTGCTGTGTATGGTCAGTGGAGTCTTCTCTGGACATTCTTCACTGATATCTGCTGACGTGGCTCATCTTCTCTTTGATTTTGCATGTATTGTCACCCACTGAGGAAGTTTCTGGTTACCCAATGCCATTTTCCTCTAGCCTCCAAGACCTCACATTCTGAGGCCAGCATGTCCCTCCAGGGGCCACCACTGGTCTGATCAAACCAGTTGTGAGTCCCCCTCTCACTGAACTTGGAGAGTGGATTTTCAGGCAGCACCCACTAGCTGAGAGTAAGGGAATTGATCTCTAAGGCACTTCCTGCTGTCCTGCCACTCTGTCATTCCTGGGACACCCTATGTGCACTAGAGAAGACATCAGCCTGCATATTTTCTCATCTTTCTTTAACTGTCTGTTTTTCTTATCTATCTCTTCGAGCGAGTCCCAGGAGGATGCTGGGGATGAATACCTGATCAGCGACACAGGCAGAGCCATAGTCACATCTCCTGGGAACTTTCTTCTTTCCATGTAGTTAAAAGCTCAGTTAAAAAACACTAAACCTTTGACTAAAACCATCCCCTCAGCTTGATAAAATTTTAGACAGGATTATTTCTGATTCTAGGCCCCTTGTTCCTTGTTTTCTTTTTGTTTGTTTGTTTTTTAGCATATTTTAGAAATGTTATAATTGTAAATTCTTTCTCTGCCTCTTTGATATATAAATCTTTTTAAGAGCCCACTTGTCAGTTTTACACTTCAGGAATATCTATTTCAAGAACCTGGGAAGCATCCCTTTGAAATGTGATTCTCAAGAATGATGACACCATTATCTCCCAGACTCCATGAGAGAGTAAGAGCCAAATTTTGGTGGGCATATTGCTCTAATTTGTAAAATCACCTTCTGTCATTCCTTTGGAAAAGACAACTAGCAAAGACAAGTGGTCTACAATCTCCCCCTCATTCCAGATCTCAAAATCCCTACTGCTGTTTGTTTCAGTGGAGCCGAGTTCAGACTAAGTTCTGGCCTCTACCCTTTTGCAATCGCCTTCAATAACAGCTTTTTTATGTGTTCAACTTTGTCTGGTGCAATTTTTTCTTTGACACTTTTTACCCTAACTAGAACTTCCATTAAAGTCATAGTAGGATTCAAGGCAGTCAAACTTGACTCACATAGGTAAAAAAAACTCATTAGGATCTAGAAACCCATATTCCCTTCAATAAATTGTTTCTTGAGACTATTGCCTTACTAAAACTGTCTAGTTCTTATTTTGGCATTGAAAAGGAGAATGCCAATTTTTAAATAAGTCTTTGCTCACTTTTAATTTCTGCTATCACAATTTTATTGCTTTCCATGGCTGAACAAGCAGAAGATCAGAACACAATTACAAATTAAATTTTATTTAATTTTTACTATTATAATTTTATTGCTTTCTCTGACTGAAAAGTGAAAACTCAAACAAAGCACTCTAGTCTACAAAGAGAGGACTAGAACAAAGAATCATGTCTCATTAATACATTTCAGAAAGTTACTTCCATTTAACATCAATGGTGTCATTTAATATTCTTAACCTTTCTATCTACCAGATGCTATTATTACCTCTATTTTATAGGAAATTAAGTCTTATATATTATACATAGTCATCTGAAGTTCATGTAGCATCACAGATATGATAGGCATACAAAGAAACAATGACATTAGAAGCAGAGGAGGGAGAAAGGTTAAAAGGCTAAACCTAGGTCCGTTAAGAGAAAAAGGAAAATGATTAGGAGACAAATTCTTGTTAGAAAAAAAATGACTGAGGCAGAGCAAGACAGTGGCGCAGACCTCTCCAGCTATCACACCCCTATAGGAACATCAATATGAGCAACTGTCTAGATGTGAAATTACCATTACGAGAACAGAACCTCAATGTATGAACAAGGTTATGAAGCACGTTTGGACTGTGAAGATGAGTAAAACCATGGCTTAGACAGTGAGCTAACCAATACACTGTGACTGTGATACTCCTCCCTCAGGCCATTATGGTACCATCTGCAGGAAGTCCCGCAGGACTTATACTTTTTTCACTGGAAAAAGTCAGCAGGAGGTTGGTATTTGTTTTTTCCACTATACTGAGTGCCTTCAAGTAGACTCACTCCTGTATCAGCCCACAAGTGGCATCATGAGTGCCAAAAGGGATTAACCACATGAGGACGCTAAGGACATAAGAGGAGGTGAGGCAGCAACAGCTTCATGTGAAACAATACACAGACTCTACAAGCTTGGTGGCCTGACTTGTTCCCCCCATAGCAGGGGCCTCCTTGTGGAGGCCCATCCAGCCAATGTTGCATCAGTGGTGGAGCCATGGCAAGACTTAGATCTAATGTGGGATCTGGGCTATCTCTAATGCTACAATGGAATACAACTGTAAGTCCACTCAAAGCTTCTTGTCCACTGAAAAGTAGTCACAAAGAAACCCAGACTGAGAAGGAAGACTCAAATATCTAATTCATCAATGTGTAGACAGAGATGTATGTCTACATATAATAATAACTTAGGAAAAGTTGCCTCTCCGAATGGAAAAAGGGAGGTGTCAGCAACTGAACTTAAAGACATACAGATGAATGATCTGGCAGGCAAAGAATTCAAGAAGAACCTGTGAACACTGAGAAAGCAGAAACACAATTCAGAAATCTACCAGAGAAATTCAACAAATAAATCAAAATAATGGGAAAAAATCAAATGGAAACCCTAAAGCAGGAAAGTTCCGTGAACACGTTGAAAATCCAATGGAAGGCATCAACAGCAGAACTGATCAAGCAGAAGAAAGAAACAGTGAGCTCAAAGACAGGCTCTTTGAAA
>DAKLCV010001863.1:0-14109 GCA_030247045.1 Colobus guereza
TGGGTAGGGTGGGGACTTGGAGAACTTTTCTGTCTAGCTAAACGATTGTATATGCACCAACCAGCACTCTGTGTCTAGCTAAAGGTTTGTAAACACACCAATCAGCACTCTGTAAAAGCCCACCAATCAGTACTCTGTGTCTAGCTAAAGGTTTGTAAATGCACCAATCAGCACTCTGTAAAATGGACCAATCAGTGCTCTGTAAAATGAACCAATCAGCAGGATGTGGGCGTGGCCAAATAAGGGAATAATTCCTGGCCACAGTAGCCAGCAGCAGCAACCCACTGGGGAGCCCTTCCATGCTGTGGAAGCTGTGTTCTTTCACTCTTTGCAATAAATCTTGCTGCTGCTCACTCTTTGGGTCTGCGCCACCTTTAAGAGCTGTAACACTGTAAAGGTCTGTGGCTTCACTCCTGAAGTCAGCTGGACCACGAACCCACCAGAAAGAAGAAACTCCGGACACATCTGAACATCTGAAGGAACAAACTCCAGACACACCATCTTTAAGAACTGTAACACTCACCACGAGGGTATGCAGCTTCATTCTTGAAGTCAACGAGACCAAGAACACACCAGAAAGAACCAATTCCAGATACAATACAGTACCTAGGAATAAGCAATGTTAACCAGTTTTAGAGACATTTTCAGTATTCTACCAAGAAACATAAAGATGGCAAAAGCCACACTGTAACCAAGAATTAGACTATCTAAATATAGTGAGGAAGAAATTATTTGAATGAAATTGTAATGACAGTCCAAGTGGGATTTTTCAGGAAACTTTACACGATGATGCACATTTTTTTTTTTACAGAAGCAAATGCCAAATAAGTACTTGAAGAAAGAATAATCCTCAGAGGAAAAGTAGTGATAAGAAAAACTAAACTAAGTTATAAAGTTAAAATAATGGAAATCATATAAGTAGTGTGTGATATGGAAAAAACTAAATTTACCAGGGGTGAAATAAAAAACATAAAAAAGTCTATTTTGACTTGACCTCAAGGTATACATTAATATTGCCAACATATGAATTGACAGTAATACATATATGTAATACTTATAGTGTAATATACTGATAGTGAATGCACAAATATTTTGTATTGGTGGACATGTGTGATCAACAAAGACTGAAGACCTCTCTACTAGATAATTCAGAAAAAGATCTTGTCATGTATACAATATAGTATACAATAGAGAAAATCATAAAGTCCAGGAGAAGAAATAAATGAATGACACTGGTATACTTTCTTAGCAATTAAGGAAACTATGTATTCATCTCATTTCATGCAGCAAAACAAATTGCAGCTAGATGACAAAAAATTAAAATCAATGCATTTATAAAACCCTAGAAGATAAGAGAAATAAACTTTTTCAAGTATAAATGTGTGACACATTCTCAATTTCAAAGCAGAAACAAATTTCCACTGTATTTTCTACTAATTCTATTCTTCAGAATATCTGGATTTTTTAATATTTTCTCTTTCTTGAAATTCTAGTTTTGTTCATGTGTTATTTTCTGATTTCACTGAGTTGTTTGTGTTCCTTTGTAGCCTGCTGAGCTTTCTTAAAATAGTTATTTGAAATCTTTGGCAAGTAATTAGGAGTTCTCAATTTCTTTGAGTCAGTTGTGGAAAATTATTGCGTTCATCTGACGGTTTCATATTTCCTTGATTTTTAGTGTTCCTTGAAGTCTCAAGTTTTGGAGTTTTTGTTTGTTTTGTTTGTTTTGTCGCATTTGAAGAAATAATCACCTCATCCTTCAGTCTTCACTGACTGGTTTGGAAAGAAAAAGGCTTTCACCACTCAGTCAGATTAGGGGTTCTGGGGGTCTCAGGGCTTTTCTATGGGTGGACCCACTCTATTCTTCTTGTTCTCACTTGGGAGCAAGGAAAGTTTTAGAATTGTATGTGTTCGCTCAATCCCAAAAAGCCAGGCTGGATGCTGAGAGCCTCCATTTGTTTTCCCAGGGAAGTCCCCTAAAGTGCTCAAGGTTAGCACCTTCTCCCAATCCAGCCATGTTGAATTGTCTGTAAGAGCTCATGCACGATGAGAGCCTAGAAATGAATCCATGCATTTATGCTCAACTGATCTTTCACAAAGATGCTAAACCTTACAATGGGGGAAAAGGTTATATTTTCAATAAATGTTGAAGTGAAAACTGGACATTCACATAAAAAAATAGAATGCTTATTTAACACTATTGTTAAAAAATCAACTCAAAATGGATTAAAGACTTAAACTCAAGACCCCAAACTGTCAAACTATTAGAATAAATCCTAGAGAAAAAGCTTCTTGACTGTGGTCTGGGCAATGATTTTTTTAAGTATGATCTCCAAATGATAGGCAACAAAAGTAAAACAGACAAGTAGAACTACCTCAACCTCAAATTTTAAAACTTCTGTATATCAAAGGAAACATTCAACAGAGTAAAGAGGCAACCTATGGGAGGGTACAAAGTTTCAGTTATACAGGATAAATAATTTCTGGAGGTCTAATGTATAGCATGGTGACTATAGTTAATAGTACTGGGTATGTACCCAAAGGATTATAAACCATGCTGCTATAAAGACACATGCACACGTATGTTTATTGTGCCGCTATTCACAATAGCAAAGACTTGGAATCAACCCAAATGTCCATCGGTGACAGACTGGATTAAGAAAATGTGGCACATATACACCATGGAATACTATGCAGCCATAAAAAGGGATGAGTTCATGTCCTTTGTAGGGACATGGATGCAGTTGGAAACCATCATTCTCGGCAAACTATCGCAAGAACAGAAAACCAAACACCGCATGTTCTCACTCATAGGTGGGAACTAAACAATGAGAGCACTTGGACACGGGAAAGGGAACATCACACACCGGGGCCTATCATGGGGAGGGGGGAGGGGTTGCATTGGGAGTTATACCTGATGTAAATGATGAGTTGATGGGTGCTGATGAGTTGATGGGTACAGCACACCAACATGGCACATGTATACATATGTAACAAACCTGCACGTTGTGCACATGTACTCTAGAACTTAAAGTATAATTAAAAAAAACACAACGTTGTATACTTGGAATTTGCTAAGACAGTATACCTTAAATTTTCTCAACACCAAAATAAACGGTAACTATGTAAAGTTGTGGATATGTTAGTTAGCTTGATAGTGGTATTTCACTATATATATATATATATATATATATACACACACACACACACACAATGTTTTACAGTATTGATATATATACATATATGAATACATCATGTTGTACACCATAAACACATATAATTTTGTCAATTTACTTCATTAACGCTGAAAAAATAGAAGTATGGCATTCTCTTTAACAATGAAATTTCAGGCAGTGATTAAAAAGATGATTCAGGCCAGGCACAGTGGCCCATGCCTGTAATCCCAGCACTTTGGGAGGCCAAGGTGGGCGGATCACTTGAGGCCAGGAGTTCGAGACCAGCCTGGCCAACATAGTGAAACCCCGTCTCTACTACAAATACAAAAAACATTAGCCTGGCATGGTGGTGGGCACCTGTAATCCCAGCTACTTGGGAGGCTGAGGAAGGAGAATCACTTGAACCCAGGAGGCGGAGGTTGCAATGAGTCGAGATCATGCCATTGTACTCCAGTCTGGGCAACAAGAGCAAAACTCCATCTCAAAAAAAAAAAAAAAAAAGATGATTCACAATGATTTTATAATTGCATGAGGAAATACTAATTTTAAACTATTAAAAATAATCAAGAGTATAAAATTATGTATTCTCTTTGAACTCAACTACATAAATAGTTTTCCTCATAGGCACAATTTTGGACTAAGAAAATGCCATGCTGTGCTAAAAAGCTCATATTTCTATCTTTGCTGAGTAAATAACAAGTTTGGATGACTTTTTTTTTCAGAACTTACTACTATATTTTGTATCAAGAACATTAAACATCAATATCCATTAAGAAAACGAAGCAGAACATAGAGTGTGGTATGAAGATACTTGTAGACAATATCTTACTTTAAAAGATTTTGTTGGTAGTTTAAGCATGTACCTTTGATATTTGCCTCAAATATTTATCTACATGTTCTAGCTGTTTGATAGATATTAGTTTGGTATAGAGCTTAGTAGAAAGCCTTACCCTTAGTAAATGTTCCAAAAAAATGTTAATAGAGATTAAGGCACTAGAACTATAAGTAGTAAAAGTCATAAAATCGACACAAATATCTTGGACGCCACAGGAAAAAAAAGTTATAAGTTGAAACAATTTTGAAATTATTAACCATTTTAAATTATTTAAAATATTTTTTTGAAAATGAGAACATTGTTTTATAAAAGCCAAAAGCAAGGCAAATGGTAGTCAAATTTATGGACCATTAAAGGGAAAATATTACATGATGCCTAAAAGATCCTCCTGAAATACACCTTATAATTTATGTACTGTGGTAGACAGGAAATTGAAGGTGAAGAGTAGCAATAAACATACAGAGCGCATTAGTTTATGTCTCTAAGTTTAAGGAGGCGGTGATCATGTGTCCAAATGCCATTAGAATTTGGCACAAAAGCCAGAGAAGTAAATGAAATTCATCTGGCAGAGACAAAAATGGCACAGAATTTTTAGTGGAGAAAGGTTTTCTTGTTTACTATGCATTTTAGGACACATAAATAAGTAGGCCAAAAGAAATTGATAGCCTCAGACAAAATTTTATCAGCAGTGTTTATGAGGGTGAGTTATAGGAGATAAAGACTTAGTAGTCAGCATTTGGATCATAGAGCATAATACTAGTAAACAGAATCCTGCAAAGAACAGTGAGTGTGGTCTTTTATTTATAAATCCCAGACTGCGCTTCTCATTCCTTTTAAAATTTATGTTATCTTTGTTTTCTTTTGCACCTGCTTGATCTCAACCCATTGAAGCTTATGAGTACCAAAAGTCATTACCGATGTTTATTCCATCTTCAATCATTGTTCGCACGTGTTATTGTCAAAATAAATAAATCTTTTTCTACTTTAATAACAAATTTAGACTCATCAATATCTGCAAATTACAGAAAGCAGTTTATTTTTACTTCCTAACATGCCGACCCACAGAGTTTGGTGAAAGCACGTGAAACAACATGACTGTAAGATTTACAGAAGACCTAACACTGTATGACTTGATTAAAATCCTGAATCTTAGTTTGTTAATTTGTAAAATGTCACATAAGAATTCTGAGACTAGTTGGTGAGAAGGATAAGCTAAAATGTGGATGACACATTGTGTTAATGGTAAAGTACTATACAAAACATTTGCTGTTGCTGTGTGTAGGCCTCTTGTGATAAACAAGTGAAGCACTCTCTGATTGGAAAAAGTATTTTTGCCGATGGCAGCATACGTCTTAAGAAACACAAGGCCATCAGTTATAATCTGCATTTCCTTTGCCTTAGAATATTTTCATAGTTTCCTCTTTTTAGATAATTATTCATATTGTATATTTATCTAATCCATGGTTCTGCAAACATTTTCTGTAAAGCAAATACTTTAGGCTTTGTGGGACATACAGTTTGTCACAACCACTCAACTGGCAGCAACAGGCAATAAGCAAATTAATGGGTGTAGCTATGATACCCGGTATCTTTATTCACAGAAATAGATCACTGGCCACATCTGGCCTATAGGCCTTAGTTACTTAACCATCACCTAATCTACTGATGTTAATGTTTAAAGACATATGAATATTACCATTGCCATGAAGATGTTGAGAGTATGGTTCCATTTGAAAATGTTTTGTTGCTCATCAACATATCCTATCCCACTATACCAAGGCTCCAGGAGAAGATAAAGTTACTTGGAAAGATTGACGACACTAAATGGACATACATTGCTGGCATATATCTTCCTAGCAGGATGCATTAATGTTTTTTATAATTGTCTCAGGGCGCTTCAAGGACATCTCAAAAGGACATCAACAGACATAAACTGGAGCAACATGACAGAATAAAGAGCTCCACCAATTATCTCCCCCTCAAAGACACTAATTTAACAACTATCAACATACAAGAAAACAACAGCATTTGCTTTCCTCTACACCCCTTTCCCCTCCCCCGCAAGCCCAGGGAGGGGGCTGCAGTGGTCCTTTGTGATGTCAAAGCCACCCTAGGACTGCCATTGGCTGGGATGCTGCCTGTATGATCAAACAAAGCTCAAGGGCGTGGCTTTGCCTTGTCACCAGAAGGGTATATATAGGGAGGGCAAGAGCTCTGGGACATCTCCCTAGGAAGCTTCAATATAGCTGTGGAAGTCTGGACTCTACAAGAGCCTACTAGAGACAACCAATATGGGACAGTCGATTTCAAGCACCAACCGGCAGAAGAGAAAGCGCCCCCGTGAATCCAACCAAAACAATGACGAGGTAAGATTGTTAGGTTTTGAAGGGAAGGCGAGGGTGAAAGAAAGACACACTGAGAGGGGGTGGCTCGAACAGCAACACAGGAATACGGCAGACACCTGTGGAAGTGGGGGGCCCGCTTAATGCCAGAGCCCACCGCTGCTTACCGGCTGGGGTGCTTGTAGCTATGGGTGGGAGGGGCCTGGGCAGTATGGCTTCCTGCCTGGCAGGATATTGATAAGATGGTTTTATGATCAGGCTGTTTGGCCCTTTTTCCAGTGGGATGTCATTGTGGTGTTTCTTGGAACTTTGCCCAGCAAGATACGATAGGAAAGTTTCTTTAGTTGGGCCTTTGTCCACCTTGAGTTACAATGATTGGGCAAGATTTTTCTCGCGGCCTGAACCCCCATGGAATGTTTCACTTTGACCAAAGTCTGCAAAATAGCAGGGGGCTTACTAAATGGTGGTTTGGACTCGCATTCTTGCCTTCTACTTTAGTATAAAAGGAAGAGGGGCGTTGTTGAGTATCTGGCTGCTTCCTGCTGAATAGGAGAGCTATAATCAGAGTCTGAGTTTTGCAGCAGTGGGTGTTGGACTTCAGAGTTGTTTTCCTGGAGGCACTGGTACTGGACTTGGCAGAGAAGAAGGATGGTTTCCATGTGTTGCTGGGTGGCTGCCTGGACAAGAGAGTGTATCCTTTGGGAGATAAAGCGGGATATGAAGGTGAGTATACATGGGCCAATTGTAGTATTAGGAGGAGGAAGATTAACGGCCCTAAGAAAGGGGCCACCTGCTATCCCAGTGTTGAGTGCAGCAGAGATGGTTAGTTCTGCTAACACTAGAATGAGATGTAGAGCCTGCTTAGTGTGTGTGGAGGAAGATGAGACAGAAGCTACTAAAAGAACCTGGATGGTCTGCTTGTTAGGCAGAATGTTAATGTTTAGATTAGCAAAAAAGTGGTAGGTTATGGCGGTTAACAAATGTTGTAGGTTATGGTGGCAAGCCATGAGAAGTGGGGGTTGAATTCTGCACAAACCCTTTGTTTTAACTTTTATATTTTTCCAAGTTGAATAGCTGCCAGCAAGGGTAGCCCCTCTGAGGGCCTGATAGGAAATGGTGGTGGTGGAGGAGGTGAAGGCTGTTTGGTTTTGGAGAGAGAGGGGGAAGTGGGTTTTTGTAACTATTAGCCACTGTGGTCCTGACAGGGCAGAAGGATACAGGTTGCAGTTGAGGGAATTGTTTGTGCATGTTTTCTAGGGAGTGCCCTTGGGTTGGATACATGAAGAGCGGCGCCGGCGGAGACGGGAGGGGTTGGTAAGAGGTGTTTTATGGAATCCGACTTGTATCATGTTCAGTTAAGAGGCTATGAGGCGAAGGAGGGGGACAGCCCTGTGTGTGACTGTGTGGGCGGATTTGATGGATTGGGGTAACGGTGATTAGCCGAGCAAGATTATAAACAGGTTTGGGGAATGAGTTGGTCAATTGGGTGAGATGCAGGTTTATTTTGGACCAGGTTTATGTGGCCAGGTTGACAGGAAGGGCTGTGAACTACTGGATTTGTGTGGACAAACAAGTTTAACAGTTGGAAGTAAAAGGGGAGTGTGAGTGATTTAATGGGCAATGTGTGAGGCTGATGAAGGGGGCTTAATTGTTAGACATTCAGGGTGGGCACTTAGAATATCCCACAGACAAAGAGGACAAAGGAGAAAGAGGAGATTTGAGTAGGAGTTGACAGCTTAGAAGGTGCCCTGCAGTCATACCTCCTGCATTAGTGTGAGAAATTGGCACGACTATTCAGGGACATGGGGAAGGGAAACCAGGAAAGATCTGAAATAAAGTAGGAGGTAAAATATTGGAAATTGGTGACAGAGAGTGTTATGGACTAGGGCATTTTGTATTGGCAACTTCTGGAATTCTTGTTAAGTACAGTGAGGTTGGTCCTGTGAGGGAAGGAGAACAATTTGGGGGAGAACAAATTTCTACATGTGGATCTGGTGCTCTTTATTTAGTTTGCAGTGGTGCATTCAATGTGGAAAGGATGTTAGCTTTGCCCCAGTCAGAGTAGTTAGCATAACCTGGTGAGGACTCATCCACTTAGGTTGGAGAGGGGAGGAGGAGGAATCTGTGATTCAGACCCAGTCCCCTGGTTATAGGGACAGGGAGGAGTGTTTTCAGGATGGACGTTTAGGCTGGGTCAGTAAGCATTTGCATACTGTCTTATTAGATGTTGGGTGAGGTGTAATGCCGGCCAAGTATTCCATATAGAAGGGGGAGAAAATACAGGGAGATTCTGGAGGATAAAGGGGCAATTGTACATGAGTTTAAATGGGCGTTAACTGAGGGCCTTTTGGGAAATGACGACAAACGCATGAGGAACAGTGGGAGAAGTGAAGTCCAGGCCATTTTAACCTTTAGGAGAGTTTGGTTAGTTGTTTTTTTAATAAAATTTTTCCTGAAGATTCCGGTGGTAAGGAATATGCAAAGCCCATTTAATGTTTAGAGCCTTTATCAGCTGTTGGTTAAACTGTGAAACAAATTGGCCCACTGTGTGACTGGATGCAAGAGGGAGTTTAAACCGTGGATAATATGGGTGGAGAGAATAGAAGCGATGGTGTGTGCCTTTTGGTGGTGGTAGGAAAAGCTTTTATCCATCCAGAGAATGTATCGCCTATTGTCAGAAGGTATAGGAATCATTTTATGGGGGGCATGTGAGTGATGTTGATTTGCAAGTCCTGCCCTGGTAAGTGTCCTCGGGCCTTGTGTGTTGGAAAGGAGGTAGTTTGATAGCTTCCTGAGGGGAAGTTCTAGTGCAAAGGGAAGATGCCTTAGTAATATGTTTGAGATGGGCAGCCATGGTGGAAGAATATATATAAGTTTTTAAAAGCTGGAGTAGGGGCGGTAACCAGCATGGAAATGGTTGTGCACATATAAAAGTACAGAAGGTTTCTTCAACTTGGGTAAGACACTTTTATCATTGAGGTAGAACCATTTTTTCCTGAATGGCGCCAGCCCGGGCAAGTGGGGTTTGTTCCTCCTGGGTATATACAGGGTGTATGCTGGGGAAAATGAGCAATAATGATGGGGTTTTAAAGGCTGCCTGCCAGGCTGCAGGATTTGTTGAAAGGTTTTTCTTGAGTATGGCATCTTTAGACTTTCGCGCCTTGCAATGGATAATGGTGGCCATCAGAGGTAGTTTATCCCCCAGCAGCTTATGTATAAGTTTGCCATTTCTTATGGGGTTCCTTTTGCAGTCAGGAAACCCTGTTCCTGCCAGATTAAGGCATGAGAGTGTAGTTCATGGTATGCGATTTGGAATTGGTGTAAATGTTGACCCTCTTTGCCTTTGCTAGGGTGAGGGCCCTGGTTAGGGCAACTAGCTTTGCCTGTTGAGAGGCAGCATGGGGTGGGAGAGCATTGGATTCTAGGAGTTTATTTTCAGCAATGATGACATAGCCAGCTGCTGGACATGGCTGCCTAAAGAGCTTCCATTAACTAACCGTGTGTGTGTTCCTGCAAATGGGCATCTGAAATGTGCTGGCAGGGGAGGAGAGGGAGTCTAAGGGGTCCAGACAGGAGAGAGAGCTTAGAGTCAGAAGTGTTTGCAGGAAGGAGGGTGGCCGAGTTGAGAGTTTTATATCTCTGGAAGGTGATTAGAGGGTTACCTATGAATAAGGCGTGTACCTGCTGAAAGCGGGATGGTGGGAGGACAGAAGAAATTGATGGTTTATGGGGTCCTGTAGGTAATGGGAAGATGCAGTAGTAATGTGTTGGTAGGGAGGGAGTTTCCGTGCCTCTAAGGCCAGCGACGTGGTCACACCCGAGATTTTTAGTCTGAGTGACCAGCCTTGGATGGCAGAGTCCAGTTGTTTTCAGGATGGACGTTTAGGCTGGGTCAGTAAGCATTTGCATACTGTCTTATTAGATGTTGGGTGAGGTGTAATGCCGGCCAAGTATTCCATATAGAAGGGGAGAAAATACAGGGAGATTCTGGAGGATAAAGGGGCATTTGTACATGAGTTTAAATGGGCGTTAACTGAGGGCCTTTTGGGAAATGACGACAAACGCATGAGGAACAGTGGGAGAAGTGAAGTCCAGGCCATTTTAACCTTTAGGGAGAGTTTGGTTAGTTGTTTTTTTTAATAAAATTTTTCCTGAAGATTCCGGTGGTAAGGAATATGCAAAGCCCATTTAATGTTTAGAGCCTTTATCAGCTGTTGGTTAAACTGTGAAACAAATTGGCCCACTGTGTGACTGGATGCAAGAGGGAGTTTAAACCGTGGATAATATGGGTGGAGAGAATAGAAGCGATGGTGTGTGCCTTTTGGTGGTGGTAGGAAAAGCTTTTATCCATCCAGAGAATGTATCGCCTATTGTCAGAAGGTATAGGAATCATTTTATGGGGGCATGTGAGTGATGTTGATTTGCAAGTCCTGCCCTGGTAAGTGTCCTCGGGCCTTGTGTGTTGGAAAGGAGGTAGTTTGATAGCTTCCTGAGGGAAGTTCTAGTGCAAAGGGAAGATGCCTTAGTAATATGTTTGAGATGGGCAGCCATGGTGGAAGAATATATATAAGTTTTTAAAAGCTGGAGTAGGGGCGGTAACCAGCATGGAAATGGTTGTGCACATATAAAAGTACAGAAGGTTTCTTCAACTTGGGTAAGACACTTTTATCATTGAGGTAGAACCATTTTTTCCTGAATGGCGCCAGCCCGGCAAGTGGGGTTTGTTCCTCCTGGGTATATACAGGGTGTATGCTGGGAAAATGAGCAATAATGATGGGGTTTTAAAGGCTGCCTGCCAGGCTGCAGGATTTGTTGAAAGGTTTTTCTTGAGTATGGCATCTTTAGACTTTCGCGCCTTGCAATGGATAATGGTGGCCATCAGAGGTAGTTTATCCCCCAGCAGCTTATGTATAAGTTTGCCATTTCTTATGGGGTTCCTTTTGCAGTCAGGAAACCCTGTTCCTGCCAGATTAAGGCATGAGAGTGTAGTTCATGGTATGCGATTTGGAATTGGTGTAAATGTTGACCCTCTTTGCCTTTGCTAGGGTGAGGGCCCTGGTTAGGGCAACTAGCTTTGCCTGTTGAGAGGCAGCATGGGGTGGGAGAGCATTGGATTCTAGGAGTTTATTTTCAGCAATGATGACATAGCCAGCTGCTGGACATGGCTGCCTAAAGAGCTTCCATTAACTAACCGTGTGTGTGTTCCTGCAAATGGGCATCTGAAATGTGCTGGCAGGGGAGGAGAGGGAGTCTAAGGGGTCCAGACAGGAGAGAGAGCTTAGAGTCAGAAGTGTTTGCAGGAAGGAGGGTGGCCGAGTTGAGAGTTTTATATCTCTGGAAGGTGATTAGAGGGTTACCTATGAATAAGGCGTGTACCTGCTGAAAGCGGGATGGTGGGGAGGGACAGAAGAAATTGATGGTTTATGGGGTCCTGTAGGTAATGGGAAGATGCAGTAGTAATGTGTTGGTAGGAGAATGTGTCTATTATCAGCTTTATAACACTTCCATTTTGCATTATAATTTCCTGAAATTCATCGTTTAATTAAGACTATAGATTTTGATTACAATGCTTTTAAAATGTCAAACAGTATAATATTTATAGTGAAAAGAAAACTGCTTGGTGGATACACATCGGTTAGCAGGAAAAGAGACCACAGGCATTCAGCATGGAGTCACCATTGAGAAGATGTTCTTATGATCAGGTGGTTTGGCCCTTTTCCGGTGGAATGTCACTGTGGTGTTCCTTAGAACTTTGCCAAGCAAGATATGATAGGGATGTTTCTTTAGTTGAGCCTTTGTCCTCCTTGTGGTCAGGTGGTTAAGCAGGATGTTTCTCCCGGCCTGAACCCCCATGGAATGTTTCACTTTGACCAAGGTCTGCAAAACAGCAGGGAGCTTAGAAAACGGTACCGTTTGGTCTAACAGGCGACCCTACCCATGCTCCTTTTCTTCTTCCCCATAGATCCCTATCCTGTGATTCCACCTTGTTCTTCTCTGGCACAAACCCCTTCCTCAACCTGCATTCCTTCTCACAAAGCCCCCCTTGCTATCCAGTCTCTATCCTATTCACCCAAAATAATGTCTTTCTGGCCTCTCCCTGTTTTCTTAACATATGCAGGAGGAACCAAACAGGGACTCTGCCCCTGAACCGAGTTTGAAAAAGATGAAAACATCAGAATATCGAACATTCGTGTTCGAGAGGTTACAAGAATGCCAGGAGGCTACGAGAAGGTTAAAAGAATAAAGTCATGTCGACTTGTAAACCAGTCCCTAGAGAACTCCAATAATACCGTCCAACACGAGGACGAAGGTCCACACAGAGCTGAGGGATCACTCCACGAGGACGAAGACCCAGACGTATCTGGGGGATCTCCCCAGGGGGGTGAGGAGGACTAGTCAAACATGGGGAAACCAAATTGGACAAATCCTCAGGACCAACGGCAGTGATTACAATAAAACCAAGTTTGAGAAGTTGATGGCTGTGTATATCTCTGCCTGTTTTCTGATGGTGGGGAGGGAGGAAGGGAAGGGAAGAAGTAGGCATTTGAGAAGGGAGGGATATGAGGTACTGTAGGGTTGGTGGGCAGACCCACAGGTTGACAGTTAGCCAGACATTGTACATAAGTCCTGGGGGATAACTGATTCCTAAAGAAAATTTTCTGCTTAAAATTGTATCTAACAGAAAGTGGAGATGTGTATATGTTCATGCAACTGTACCTGGCAGCACATTGTTCTGCTGAATGTACATATCAAAGGTATTCCGGGAGAACCAGGATGGGTCATCATCTAGTGGGCAGGTATGGAAGGTTCCCCAGTGCCCATGCCCATCTGTGGAGAAGAACATGCTTTGTGGTGTGGATGTGGTGTGGAGTGGGGGTGGAACGTGAGCCATGGCTCACAACATGAGCCATGTGTCCCTGAGTGGCCTTACGAGCTCAACAAGCTTGGGGCCATGACTGTCCTTGGCCTTCATCCACAACCTAAATTATCCTGAACACAGACCAGATACTCAATGAGTATTTGCTGATTGAACACATAAGTGAATGAGTGAATGAACCAATGAAGGTGAAACAGGGAATGTTTGCTCCAGACAGAACAGAGTCAAGTCTCTGAGATATTTCAGAGCATTGAACAGTGCATTGAACCAAATGAAGGCTCAGTGGTAACGAAAACAGGCTGGGCAGCAGCAGGAAGCTCAGGGTCATCACTGCTCTCTTTAAATTGCTCCAGTGGTGAGAACAATTTCTACGGGAGACCCACTGGCAGGAAGGGCAAAGGGTAGCCAACAGGGAGGTAAGCACAGAAGAGATCTCAGGAGCCCCAGGCAGCTCTGATCTGTCATCTGGCAGCTATTGTGGGTTCTGTGCAGGTGGAGTCATTGCTAAGCAGGGGGCCCTGAGTGCATGACATGGGAGACCTGACTGCTCAGCTTGAGTATATCATTAGGACTGTGGTTGATGCTAATGACTGCAACCTTGAGTTATCGAGACATGGTAGAAGTGTGTGTCAAGCTCATTTCTCTAAAAGATGCAGCACCCACCCGGATGGCTGAAGTTCAGAGGAAGACGTCCAGTCCTGGTGAGGACATGGGCACGTAGAGCCTCATCCTCCTGATCAAAGCTTGTATTGCACAACCGCCTCCAAAGATGGTTTGTGGTCCCACCTAGAGCTGGCATGCCAGTGACCTATGACCCAGCAATTCTGCTGCCAGAAGTCCACCTAGGTGAAATGCATGCTTGTGTTCACCAGGAGAGAAGGT
>DAKLCV010001864.1:0-25000 GCA_030247045.1 Colobus guereza
GCAGAGAACGGGAAACTGAGTCCACGTCCACATTTGATGGTGGGTGAGAACAGGGCAAACTCAGTCCACGTCCACATTTGATGTTGGGTGAGAACGGGGAAACTGAGTCCACATCCATATTTGATGTTGTGTGAGAACTGGAGGAAAATGAGTCCACGTCCACATTTCATGTTGGGTGAGAACAGAGAAACTGAGTCACGTCCACATTTGATGGTGGGTGAGAACGGGAAACTGAGTCACGTCCACATTTGATGTTGGGTGAGAACGGGAAACTGAGTCACATCCACATTTGATGGTGGGCGAGAACAGGAAACTGAGTCACGTCACATTTGATGGTGGGTGAGCAGGAAACTGAGTCCACATTTGATGATGGGCAAGAACGGGAAACTGGGTCACGTCCACATTTGATGGTGGGTGAGCAGGAAACTGAGTCACGTCACATTTGATGGTGGGTGAGAACCAGGAAACTGAGTCCACGTTCACATTTGATGGTGGGTGAGAACAGAGGAAACTGAGTCGACGTCCACATATGTTGGTGGGTCAGAACAGGGGCAACCGAGTCCACGTCCACATTTGATGGTTGGTGAGAACGGGGAAACTGAGTCCACATCCACATTTGATGGTGGGCGAGAACAGCGTGAAACTGAGTCCATGTACAGATTTGATGGTGGATGAGAACGGGGAAACTGAGTCCAAGTCCATATTTGATGGTGTGTGAGAACGCGGAAACTGAGTCCATGTCCACATTTGATGGTGGGGAGAACGGGGGAAACTGATTCCACATCAACATTTGATGATGGGTGCGAACAGGGGAAACTGAATGCACGTCTACATTTGACAGTGGGTATGAACAGGAGGAAACTGCGTCCACGTCCACATTTGATGGTGGGTGAGAACGGGGAAACTGACTCCACGTCCACATTTGATGGTTCATGAGAACGTGGAAACTGAGTCCACATCCACATTTGATGGTGGGCGAGAATAGGGGGAACCTGAGTCCACATCCACATTTGATGGTGGGTGAGAACAGGGAAACTGAGTCCACCTCCACCTTTGATGGTGGGCGAGAACAGGGAAACTGAGACCACGTCCACATTTGATGGTGAGTGAGAACGGGGAAACTGAGTCCACGTCCACATTTCATGGTGGGTGAGAACAGGGGAAACTCAGTCCACATCAACATTTGATGGTGGGTGAGAACAGGGAAACTGAGTCCACCTCCACCTTTGATGGTGGGCAAGAAAGGTGAAACTGGGTCCACGTCCATTTGATGGTGGGTTAGAACAGGAGGAAACTGAGTCCACGTCCACATTTCATGGTGAGTGAGAACAGGGGAAACTGAGTCCACATCAACATTTGATGGTGGGAGAGAACAGGAGGAAACTGAGTCCACATCCACATTTGATGGTGGGTGAGCACGGGGAAACTGAGTCCACATCCACATTTGATGGTCGACGAGAACAGGGGGAAAGTGAGTCCACGTCCACATTTGATGGTGGGCAAGAACGGGGAGACTCGGTCCACGTCCACATTTGATGGTGGGTGAGAACGAGGAAACTGAGTCCACGTCCACATTTGATGGTGGTGAGAACAGGGAAAGTGGGTCCACGTCCACATTTGATGGTGGGCAAGAACGGGGAGACTGGGTCCACGTCCACATTTGATGGTGGGTGAGAACGAGGAAACTGAGTCCACGTCCACATTTGATGGTGGGCGAGAACAGGGGGAAGCTGAGTCCACGTCCACATTTGATGGTGGGCAAGAAAGGTGAAACTGGGTCCACATCCACATTTGATGGTGGGTGAGAACAGGAAACTGATTCCACGTGCACATTTGATGGTGGGTGAGAACGAGGAAACTGAGTCCACGTCCACATTTGATGGTGGGCGAGAACAGGGGGAAGCTGAGTCCACGTCCACCTCTGATGGTGGACAAGAATGGTGATACAGCGACCACTTCCACATTTGATGGTGGGTGAGAACAGGGAAACTGATTCCACGTGCACATTTGATGGTGGGCGAGAACGGGGAAACTGAGTCCACGTCCACATTTGATGGTGGGTGAGAACAGGGGAACCTGAGTCCACATCAACATTTGATGGTGGGTGAGAACAGGGGAAACTGAGTGCACGTCTACATTTGTCGGTGGGTGAGAATAGGATGAAACTGAGTCCAGGTCCACATTTGATGGAGAGTGAGAAGAGAGGGAAACTGAGTCCACATCCACATTGGATGGTGGGCGAGAACAGGGGGAAACTGAGTCCAAGTCCAGCTTTCATGGTGGGCAAAAACGGTGATACTGCGACCACGTCCACATTTGATGGTGGGTGAGAACGGAAACTGAGTCACGTCCACATTTGATGGTGGGCGAGAACAGGAAACTGAGTCCACGTCCACATTTGATGGTGGGTGAGAACAGGGCAAACTCATTCCACGTCCACATTTGATGTTGGGTGAGAACGGGGAAACTGAGTCCACATCCATATATGATGTTGTGTGAGAACTGGAGAAATATGAGTCCACATCCACATTTCATGTCGGGTGAGAACAGAGGGAACCTGAGGCCACATCCACATTTGCTGGTGGGCGAGAACAGGGGGAACCTGAGCCCACGTCCACATTTGATGTTGGGCAAGAACGTGGAATCTGGGTCCACGTCCACATTTGATGGTGCGTGAGAATGGGGAAACTGAGTCCATGTTCACATTTGATGGTTTGTGAGAACGGGGGAAAGTGAGTCCACGTCCACCTTTGATTGTGGGTGAGAACGGGGAAACTGAGTCCACTTCCACATTTGATGTGGGTGAGAACGGGGCAACTGAGTCCACGTCCATATTTGATGGTGGGTTAGAACAGGAGGAAACAGAGTACACGTCCACAACTGATGGTAGGTTAGAACAGAGGGAAACTGAGTCCATCCACATTTGATGGTGGGCGAGAACAGGAAACTGAGTCCACATGCAGATTTGATGGTTTGTGAGAACGGGAAACTCAGTCCACGTCCACATTTGATGGTGGGTGAGAACGCGGAAACAGAGTCCACGTCCACATTTGATGGCGGGTGGGAACGGGAAAATGAGTACACATCCACATTTGATGGTGGGCGAGAAGAGGGGGAAACTGAGTCCACGTCCACATTTGATGGTGGGCAAGAAAGGTGAAACTGGGTCCACGTCCACTTTTGATGGTGAGTGAGAACGGGGAAACTGAGTCCACATCCACATTTGATGGTGGGTGAGAATGGGGAAACTGAGTCCACGTCCACATTTGATGGTGGGTGAATACGGGGAAACCGAGTCCACGTCCACATTTGATGGTGGTTCAGAACAGGAGGAAACTGAGTCCATGTCCACATTTGATGGTAGGTGAAAATAGAGGGAAACTGAGTCTACATCCACATTTGATTGTGGGCGAGAACAGTGGGAAACTGAGTCCACGTACACATTTTATGGTGGATGAGAACGGGGAAACCGAGTCCACGTTCACATTTGATGTTGGGTGAGAACGGGGAAACTCAGTTCACGTCCACATTTGATGGTGGGAGAACGGGGGAAACTGAGTCTACATCAACATTTGATGGTGGGTGAAAACAGGGGAAACTGAGTGCACGTCTACATTTGACAGTGGGTGAGAACAGTAGGAAACTGAGTCACGTCCATTTGATGGTGGGTGAGAACAGAGGAAAATGAGTCCACATCCACATTTGATGGTGGGCGAGAAAGGGAAACTGAGTCCACGTCCCATTTGATGGTGGCAGAGAACGGGAAACTGAGTCCGTCCACATTTGATGGTGGATGAGAACAGGGAAACTCAGTCCACGTCCACATTTGATGTTGGGTGAGAACGGAAACTGAGTCCACATCCACATTTGATGTTGTGTGAAAACTGGAGGAATATGAGTCCACGTCCACATTCCATGTTGGGTGAGAAAGGGAAACTGAGTCACGTCCACATGTGATGGTGGGTGAGAAGGGAAACTGAGTCCACGTCCACATTTGATGTTGGATGAGAACAGGAAACTGAGTCACATCCACATTTGATGGTGGGTGAGAACAGGAGGAAACTGAGTCACGTCCACATTTGATGATGGGCAAGAACAGGAAACTGGGTCACGTCCACATTTGATGGTGGGTCAGAACGGGAAACTGAGTCCACGTCCATATTTGATGGTGGGTGAGAAGGAAACTGAGTCCACGTCACATTTGATGGTGGGTGAGAACGGGAAACTGAGTCCGTCCACATTTGATGGTGGTTCAGAACAGGAGGAAACTGAGTCCACGTCCACATTTGATGGTGGGTGAGAACGGGGAAACTGAGTCCACATCCACATTTGATGGTGGGCGAGAACAGCGGGAAACTGAGTCCACGTACACATTTGATGGTGGATGAGAACGGGGAAACTGAGTCCACGTCCATATTTGATGGTGTGTGAGAATGGGAAACTGAGTCCACGTCCACATTTGATGGTGGGGAGAACGGGGGAAACTGAGTCCACATCAACATTTGATGGTGGGTGAGAACAGGGGAAACTGAGTGCACGTCTACATTTGACAGTGGGTGAGAACAGGAGGAAACTGCGTCCACGTCCACATTTGATGGTGGGTGAGAACGGGGAAACTGAGTCCACGTCCACATTTGATGGTGGATGAGAACTGGGAAACTGAGACCACGTCCACATTTGATGGTGGGTGAGAACAGAGGGAAACTGAGTCCACATCCACATTTGATGGTGGGTGAGAACAGGGAAACTGAGTCCACATCAACATTTGATGGTGGGTGAGAACAGGGGAAACTGAGTGCACGTCTACATTTGACGGTGGGTGAGAACAGGAGGAAACTGAGACCACGTCCACATTTGATGGTGAGTGAGAACAGAGGGAAACTGAGTCCACATCCACATTTGATGGTGGCGAGAACAGGGAAACTGGGTCCACGTCCACATTTCATGGTGGGTGAGAACGGGAAACTGAGTCCACGTCCCCTTTTGATGGTGGGTGAGAATGGGGAAACTAATCCCACGTCCACATATGATGGTGGGTGAGAACAGGGAAACTGTGTCCACGTCCACATTTGATGGTGGATGAGAACAGGGCAAACTCATTCCACGTCCACATTTGATGTTGGGTGAGAACAGGAGGAAACTGAGTCCACATCCATATATGATGTTGTGTGAGAACTGGAGAAATATGAGTCCACATCCACATTTCATGGTGGGTGAGAACAGAGGGAAACTGAGTCCACATCCACATTTGCTGGTGGGCGAGAACAGGGGGAACCTGAGCCCACGTCCACATTTGATGTTGGGCAAGAACGTGGAATCTGGGTCCGCGTCCACATTTGATGGTGCGTGAGAATGGGGAAACTGAGTCCATATTCACATTTGATGGTTTGTGAGAACGGGGGAAAGTGAGTCCACGTCCACCTTTGATTGTGGGTGAGAACGGGGAAACTGAGTCCACTTCCACATTTGATGTGGGTGAGAACGGGGCAACTGAGTCCACGTCCATATTTGATGGTGGGTTAGAACAGGAGGAAACAGAGTACACGTCCACAACTGATGGTAGGTTAGAACAGAGGGAAACTGAGTCCACATGCAGATTTGATGGTGGGCGAGAATGCGGAAACAGAGTCCACGTCCACATTTGATGGCGGGTGGGAACGGGGAAAATGAGTACACATCCACATTTGATGGTGGGCGAGAAGAGGGGGAAACTGAGTCCACGTCCACATTTGATGGTGGGCAAGAAAGGTGAAACTGGGTCCACGTCCACTTTTGATGGTGAGTGAGAACGGGGAAACTGAATCCGCATCCACATTTGATGGTGGGTGAGAATGGGGAAACTGAGTCCACGTCCACATTTGATGGTGGGTGAATACGGGGAAACTGAGTCCACGTCCACATTTGATGGTGGTTCAGAACAGGAGGAAACTGAGTCCATGTCCACATTTGATGGTAGGTGAAAACAGAGGGAAACTGAGTCCACATCCACATTTGATGGTGGGCGACAACAGCGGGAAACTGAGTCGAAGTCCGTATTTGATGGTGGATGAGAACGGGGAAACTGAGTCCAAGTCCATAATTGATGGTGTGTGAGAATGGGGAAACTGAGTCCACGTCCACATTTGATGGTGGGGAGAAAGGGGGAAACTGAGTCCACATCAACATTTGATGTTGGGGGAGAACAGGGGAAACTGAGTGCACGTCTACATTTGACAGAGGGTGGGAACAGGAGGAAACTGCGTCCACGTCCACATTTGATGGTGGGTGAGAACGGGTAAAATGAGTGCACGTCCACATTTGATGGTGGATGAGAACAGGGAAACTGAGACCACGTCCACATTTGTTGGTGTGTGAGAAGAGAGGGAAACGGAGTCCACAATCACATTTGATGGTGGGCGAGAACAGGGGGACACTGAGTCCACCTCCACCTTTGATGGTGGGCAAGAACGGTGACACTGTGTCCACGTCCAGATTTGACGGTGGGTTAGAACGGGGAAAGTGAGGCCACGTCCACATTTCATGGTGGGTGAGAACAGGGGAAACTCAGTCCACATCAACATTTGATGGTGGTGGAGAACAGGAGGAGACTGAGTCCACATCCACATTTGATGTTGGGTGAGAACGGGGAAACTGAGTCCACATCCACACTTGATCGTGGGCGAGAACAGGGGGAAAGTGGGTCCACGTCCACATTTGATGGTGGGCAAGAACGGGGAGACTGGGTCCACGTCCACATTTGATGGTGGGTGAGAACGAGGAAACTGAGTCCACGTCCACATTTGATGGTGGGCGAGAACAGGGGGAAGCTGAGTCCACGTCCACCTCTGATGGTGGACAAGAATGGTGATACAGCGACCACTTCCACATTTGATGGTGGGTGAGAACAGGGAAACTGATTCCACGTGCACATTTGATGGTGGGCGAGAACGGGGAAACTGAGTCCACGTCCACATTTGATGGTGGGTGAGAACAGGGGAACCTGAGTCCACATCAACATTTGATGGTGGGTGAGAACAGGGGAAACTGAGTCACGTCCACATTTGACGGTGGGTGAGAATAGGATGAAACTGAGTCCAGGTCCACATTTGATGGAGAGTGAGAAGAGAGGAAACTGAGTCCACATCCACATTGGATGGTGGGCGAGAACAGGGAAACTGAGTCCAAGTCCACATTTGATGGTGGGCAAGAAAGGTGAAACTGGGTCCACGTCCACATTTGATGGTGGGTGAGAACGGGAAACTGAGTCCACGTCCCCATTTGATGGTGGCAGAGAACGGGGAAACTGAGTCCACGTCCACATTTGATGGTGGTGAGAACAGGGCAAACTCATTCCACGTCCACATTTGATGGTGGGTGAGAACGGGAAACTGAGTCCACATCCACATTTGATGTTGTGTGAGAACTGGAGAAATATGAGTCCACATCCACATTTCATGTCGGGTGAGAACAGAGGAACCTGAGGCCACATCCACATTTGATGGTGGGCGAGAACAGGGGAACCTGAGTCCACATCCACATTTGATGTTGGGCAAGAACGTGGAATCTGGGTCCACGTCCACATTTGATGGTGCGTGAGAATGGGAAACTGAGTCCATGTTCACATTTGATGGTGTGTGAGAACAGGGGAAACTGAGTCCACGTCCACCTTTGATTGTGGGTGAGAACGGGGAAACTGAGTCCACTTCCACATTTGATGTGGGTGAGAACGGGGCAACTGAGTCCACGTCCATATTTGATGGTGGGTTAGAACAGGAGGAAACAGAGTACACGTCCACAACTGATGGTAGGTTAGAACAGAGGGAAACTGAGTCCACATCCAGATTTGATGGTGGGAGAACAGGAAACTGAGTCCACATTTGATGGTTTGTGAGAACGGGAAACTCAGTCCACGTCCACATTTGATGGTGGGTGAGAACGCGGAAACTGAGTCCACGTCCACATTTGATGGTGGGTGGGAACGGGGAAAATGAGTCCACATCCACATTTGATGGTGGGCGAGAACAGGGGGAAACTGAGTCCACGTCCACATTTGATGGTGGGCAAGAACGGTGAAACTGGGTCCACGTCCACATTTGATGGTGAGTGAGAACGGGGAAACTGAGTCCACATCCACATTTGATGGTGGGTGAGAACGGGGAAACTGAGTCCACGTCCACATTTGATGGTGGGTGAGAATGGGGAAACTGAGTCCACGTCCACATTTGATGGTGGTTCAGAACAGGAGGAAACTGAGTCCATGTCCACATTTGATGGTGGGTGAGAACAGGGGAAACTGAGTCAACATCCACATTTGATTGTGGGTGAGAACAGGGGAAACTGAGTCCACGTCCACATTTGATGGTGGATGAGAACGGGAAACCGAGTCCACGTTCACATTTGATGTTGGGTGAGAACGGGGAAACTCAGTTCACGTCCACATTTGATGGTGGGAGAACGGAGGAAACTGAGTCTACATCAACATTTGATGGTGGGTGAAAACAGGGGAAACTGAGTGCACGTCTACATTTGACAGTGGGTGAGAACAGTAGGAAACTGAGTCCACGTCCACATTTGATGGTGAGTGAGAACAGAGGGAAAATGAGTCCACATCCACATTTGATGGTGGGCGAGAAAAGGGGGAAACTGAGTCCACGTCCACATTTGATGGTGGGAGAGAACAGGAGGAACTGAGTCCACGTCCACATTTGATGGTGGGTGAGAACAGGGCAAACTCAGTCCACGTCCACATTTGATGTTGGGTGAGAATGGGGAAACTGAGTTCACATCCACATATAATGGTGGGGGAGAACAGGGGGAAACTGAGTCCACGTCCACATTTGATGGTGGGTGAGAACAGGGAAACTGAGTCCACGTCCACATTTGATGGTGGGTGAGAACCGCTGGAAAGTGAGTCCGCATCCACATTTGATGGTCGGTGAGAACGCGGAAACTCAGTCCACATCCACATTTGATGGTGTGCTAGAACAGGGGGAAAGTGAACCCACGTCCACATTTGATGGTGTGCAAGAACGGGGACACTGGGTCCACGTCCACATTTCATGGTGGGTGAGAACGGGAACACTGAGTCCACATCCACATTTTATTGTAAGTGAGAGCAGGAGGAAACTGAGTCCACGTCCCCATTTGATGGTGGGCGAGAGGAGGGGGAAACTGAATCCACGTCCACATTTGATGGTGGTGAGAACAGAGGAAACTGAGTCCACATCCACATTTGATGGTGGGCGAGAGCAGAGGAAACTGAGTACACATACACATTTGATGGTGGATGAGAACGGAGAAACTGAGTCCAAGTCCATATTTGATGGTGTGTGAGAATGGGGAAACTAAGTCCACGTCCACATTTGATGGTGGGAGAAAACGGGGGAAACTGAGTCCACATCAACATTTGATGGTGGGTGAGAACAGGGAAACTGAGTCCACGTCCACATTTGATTGTGGGTGAGAACAGGAGGAAACTGAGTCCACGTCCACATTTGATGGTGGGTGAGAACGGGTAAAATGAGTCCACGTCCACATTTGATGGTGGATGAGAACAGGGAAACTGAGACCACGTCCACATTTGTTGGTGGGTGAGAAGAGAGGGAAACTGAGTCCACATCCACATTTGATGGTGGGCGAGAACAGGGAAACTGAGTCCACGTCCACCTTTGATGGTGGGCAAGAACGGTGAAACTGCGTCCACGTCCACATTTGATGGTGGGTGAGAACGGGGAAACTGAGTCCACGTCCACATTTCATGGTGGGTGAGAACAGGGGAAACTGAGTCCACATCAACATTTGATGGTGGGTGAGAACAGGAGGAAACTGAGTCCACATCCACATTTGATGGTGGGTGAGAACGGGGAAACTGAGTCCACATCCACATTTGATGGTGGGTGAGAACAGGGGAAAGTGAGTCCACGTCCACATTTGATGGTGGGCAAGAACGGGAAACTGGGTCCACGTCCACATTTGATGGTGGGTGAGAACGAGGAAACTGAGTCCACGTCCACATTTGATGGTGGGCGAGAACAGGGGGAAGCTGAGTCCACGTCCACCTCTGATGGTGGGCAAGAATGGTGATACAGCGACCACTTCCACATTTGATGGTGGGTGAGAACAGGGAAACTGATTCCACGTGCACATTTGATGGTGGGCGAGAACGGGGAAACTGAGTCCACGTCCACATTTGATGGTGGGTGAGAACAGGGGAACCTGAGTCCACATCAACATTTGATGGTGGGTGAGAACAGGGGAAACTGAGTGCACGTCTACATTTGTCGGTGGGTGAGAATAGGATGAAACTGAGTCCAGGTCCACATTTGATGGAGAGTGAGAAGAGAGGGAAACTGAGTCCACATCCACATTGGATGGTGGGCGAGAACAGGGGGAAACTGAGTCCAAGTCCAGCTTTCATGGTGGGCAAAAACGGTGATACTGCGACCACGTCCACATTTGATGGTGGGTGAGAACGGGGAAACTGAGTCCACGTCCCCATTTGATGGTGGCAGAGAACGGGGAAACTGAGTCCACGTCCACATTTGATGGTGGGTGAGAACAGGGCAAACTCATTCCACGTCCACATTTGATGTTGGGTGAGAACGGGGAAACTGAGTCCACATCCATATATGATGTTGTGTGAGAACTGGAGAAATATGAGTCCACATCCACATTTGATGGTGGGTGAGAACAGAGGAAACTGAGTCCACATCCACATTTGCTGGTGGGCGAGAACAGGGGAAACTGAGTCCACGTCCACATTTGATGTTGGGCAAGAACGTGGAAACTGGGTCCACGTCCACATTTGATGGTGCGTGAGAATGGGGAAACTGAGTCCATGTTCACATTTGATGGTGTGTGAGAACAGGGGAAACTGAGTCCACGTCCACCTTTGATTGTGGGTGAGAACGGGGAAACTGAGTCCACTTCCACATTTGATGTGGGTGAGAACGGGGAAACTGAGTCCACGTCCATATTTGATGGTGGGTTAGAACAGGAGGAAACAGAGTACACGTCCACAACTGATGGTAGGTTAGAACAGAGGGAAACTGAGTCCACATCCAGATTTGATGGTGGGCGAGACCACGTCCACATTTGATGGTTTGTGAGAACGGGGAAACTCAGTCCACGTCCACATTTGATGGTGGGTGAGAATGGAAACAGAGTCCACGTCCACATTTGATGGCGGGTGGGAACAGGGGGAAAATGAGTACACATCCACATTTGATGGTGGGCGAGAAGAGGGAAACTGAGTCCACGTCCACATTTGATGGTGGGCAAGAAAGGTGAAACTGGGTCCACGTCCACTTTTGATGGTGAGTGAGAACGGGGAAACTGAGTCCACATCCACATTTGATGGTGGGTGAGAACGGGGAAACTGAGTCCACGTCCACATTTGATGGTGGGTGAATACGGGGAAACCGAGTCCACGTCCACATTTGATGGTGGTTGAGAACAGGAGGAAACTGAGTCCACGTCCACATTTGATGGTAGGTGAAAATAGAGGGAAACTGAGTCCACATCCACATTTGATTGTGGGCGAGAACAGTGGGAAACTGAGTCCACGTACACATTTCATGGTGGATGAGAACGGGGAAACTGAGTCCACGTCCGTATGATGGTGGGTGAGAACGGGGAAACTGAGTTCACGTCCACATTTGATGGTGGGGAGAACGGGGGAAACTGAGTCCACATCAACATTTGATGGTGGGTGAGAACAGGGGAAACTGAGTGCACGTCTACATTTGACAGTGGGTGAGAACAGGAGGAAACTGAGTCCACGTCCACATTTGATGGTGAGTGAGAACAGAGGGAAAATGAGTCCACATCCACATTTGATGGTGGGCGAGAACAGGGAAACTGAGTCCACGTCCACATTTGATGGTGGGCGAGAAAAGGGGGAAACTGAGTCCACGTCCCCATTTGATAGTGGCAGAGAAGTAGGAAACTGAGACCACGTCCACATTTGATGTTGGGTGAGAACGGCAAAACTGAGTCCACATCCATATTTGATGTTGTGTGAGAACTGGAGGAATATGAGTCCACGTCCACATTTGATGGTGGGTGAGAACGGGAAACTGAGTCCACATCAACATTTGATGGTGGGTGAGAACAGGGGAAACTGAGTGCACGTCTACATTTGACAGTGGGTGAGAACAGGAGGAAACTGAGTCCACGTCCACATTTGATGGTGAGTGAGAACAGAGGGAAACTGAGTCCACATCCACATTTGATGGTGGGCGAGAAAAGGGGAAACTGAGTCCACGTCCACATTTGATGGTGGCAGAGAATGAGGAAACTGAGTCCACGTCCACATTTGCTGGTGGCTGAGAACAGGGCAAACTCAGTCCACGTCCACATTTGATGTTGGGTGAGAACGGGGAAACTGAGTCCACATCCATATTTGATGTTGTGTGAAAACTGGAGGAATATGAGTCCACGTCCACATTCCATGTTGGGTGAGAAAGGGGAAACTGCGTCCACGTCCACATGTGATGGTGGGTGAGAACGGGAAACTGAGTCCACGTCCACATTTGATGTTGGATGAGAACGGGGAAACTGCGTCCACATCCACATTAGATGGTGGGCGAGAATAGGGGGAAACTGAGTCCACGTCCACATTTGATGATGGGCAAGAACGGGGAAACTGGTTCCACGTCCACATTTGATGGTGGGTCAGAACGGGGAAACTGAGTCCACGTCCATATTTGATGGTGGGTGAGAAAGGGAAACTGAGTCCACGTCCACATTTGATGGTGGGTGAGAACGGGGAAACTGAGTCCACGTCCACATTTGATGGTGGTTCAGAACAGGAGGAAACTGTGTCCACGTCCACATTTGATGGTAGGTGAAAACAGGGGGAAACTGAGTCCACATCCACATTTGATGGTGGGCGAGAGCAGCGTGAAACTGAGTCCACGTACAGATTTGATGGTGGATGAGAACGGGGAAACTGAGTCCAAGTCCATAATTGATGGTGTGTGAGAATGGGGAAACTGAGTCCACGTCCACATTTGATGGTGGGGAGAACGGGGGAAACTGAGTCCACATCAACATTTGATGGTGGGTGAGAACAGGGGAAACTGAGTGCACGTCTACATTTGACAGAGGGTGGGAACAGGAGGAAACTGCGTCCACGTCCACATTTGATGGTGGGTGAGAACGGGTAAAATGAGTCCACGTCCACATTTGATGGTGGATGAGAACAGGGAAACTGAGACCACGTCCACATTTGTTGGTGTGTGAGAAGAGAGGGAAACGGAGTCCACAATCACATTTGATGGTGGGCGAGAACAGGGGGACACTGAGTCCACCTCCACCTTTGATGGTGGGCAAGAACGGTGATACTGTGACCACGTCCAGATTTGACGGTGGGTTAGAACGGGGAAAGTGAGGCCACGTCCACATTTCATGGTGGGTGAGAACAGGGGAAACTCAGTCCACATCAACATTTGATGGTGGTGGAGAACAGGAGGAGACTGAGTCCACATCCACATTTGATGTTGGGTGAGAACGGGGAAACTGAGTCCACATCCATATTTGATGGTGGGTGAGAACGGGAAACTGAGTCACGTCCACATTTGATGGTGGGTGAGAACGGGAAACTGAGTCCACGTCCACATTTGATGGTGGGTGAGAACAGGGAAACTGAGTCCACGTCCACATTTGATGGTGGGTGAGAACGGGAAACTGAGTCCACGTCCACATTTGATGGTGGGTGAGAACGGGAAACTGAGTCCACGTCCACATTTGATGGTGGGTGAGAACAGGGAAACTGAGTCCACGTCCACATTTGATGGTGGGTGAGAACAGGGAAACTGAGTCCACGTCCACATTTGATGGTGGGTGAGAACGGGAAACTGAGTCCACATCCACATTTGATGGTGGGTGAGAACAGGGAAACTGAGTCCATGTCCACATTTGATGGTGGGTGAGAACAGGAAACTGAGTCACGTCCACATTTGATGGTGGGTGAGAACAGGAAACTGAGTCCACGTCCACATTTGATGGTGGGTGAGAACAGGGAAACTGAGTCACGTCCACATTTGATGGTGGGTGAGAACAGGAAACTGAGTCCACATCCATATTTGATGGTGGGTGAGAACAGGAAACTGAGTCACGTCCACATTTGATGGTGGGTGAGAACGGGAAACTGAGTCCACGTCCACATTTGATGGTGGGTGAGAACGGGAAACTGAGTCCACGTCCACATTTGATGGTGGGTGAGAACAGGGAAACTGAGTCCACGTCCACATTTGATGGTGGGTGAGAACAGGAAACTGAGTCACGTCCACATTTGATGGTGGGTGAGAACAGGAAACTGAGTCACGTCCACATTTGATGGTGGGTGAGAACAGGGAAACTGAGTCCACATCCATATTTGATGGTGGGTGAGAACGGGAAACTGAGTCCACATCCATATTTGATGGTGGGTGAGAACAGGAAACTGAGTCACGTCCACATTTGATGGTGGGTGAGAACAGGAAACTGAGTCACGTCCACATTTGATGGTGGGTGAGAACAGGAAACTGAGTCCACGTCCACATTTGATGGTGGGTGAGAACGGGAAACTGAGTCCACGTCCACATTTGATGGTGGGTGAGAACAGGGAAACTGAGTCCACATCCATATTTGATGGTGGGTGAGAACAGGAAACTGAGTCCACATCCATATTTGATGGTGGGTGAGAACGGGAAACTGAGTCACGTCCACATTTGATGGTGGGTGAGAACGGGAAACTGAGTCACGTCCACATTTGATGGTGGGTGAGAACAGGAAACTGAGTCCACATCCATATTTGATGGTGGGTGAGAACGGGAAACTGAGTCACGTCCACATTTGATGGTGGGTGAGAACAGGAAACTGAGTCCACATCCATATTTGATGGTGGGTGAGAACAGGAAACTGAGTCACGTCCACATTTGATGGTGGGTGAGAACGGGAAACTGAGTCACGTCCACATTTGATGGTGGGTGAGAACGGGAAACTGAGTCCACATCCACATTTGATGGTGGGTGAGAACGGGAAACTGAGTCACGTCCACATTTGATGGTGGGTGAGAACAGGAAACTGAGTCCACATCCATATTTGATGGTGGGTGAGAACGGGAAACTGAGTCACGTCCACATTTGATGGTGGGTGAGAACAGGAAACTGAGTCCACATCCACATTTGATGGTGGGTGAGAACAGGAAACTGAGTCACGTCCACATTTGATGGTGGGTGAGAACAGGGAAACTGAGTCCACATCCATATTTGATGGTGGGTGAGAACGGGAAACTGAGTCACGTCCACATTTGATGGTGGGTGAGAACAGGAAACTGAGTCACGTCCACATTTGATGGTGGGTGAGAACAGGAAACTGAGTCCACATCCATATTTGATGGTGGGTGAGAACAGGAAACTGAGTCACGTCCACATTTGATGGTGGGTGAGAACAGGAAACTGAGTCCACATCCATATTTGATGGTGGGTGAGAACAGGAAACTGAGTCACGTCCACATTTGATGGTGGGTGAGAACAGGAAACTGAGTCACGTCCACATTTGATGGTGGGTGAGAACAGGAAACTGAGTCCACATCCATATTTGATGGTGGGTGAGAACAGGAAACTGAGTCACGTCCACATTTGATGGTGGGTGAGAACGGGAAACTGAGTCACGTCCACATTTGATGGTGGGTGAGAACAGGAAACTGAGTCACGTCCACATTTGATGGTGGGTGAGAACAGGGAAACTGAGTCCACATCCATATTTGATGGTGGGTGAGAACGGGAAACTGAGTCACGTCCACATTTGATGGTGGGTGAGAACAGGAAACTGAGTCACGTCCACATTTGATGGTGGGTGAGAACAGGGAAACTGAGTCCACATCCATATTTGATGGTGGGTGAGAACAGGAAACTGAGTCCACATCCATATTTGATGGTGGGTGAGAACGGGAAACTGAGTCACGTCCACATTTGATGGTGGGTGAGAACAGGAAACTGAGTCACGTCCACATTTGATGGTGGGTGAGAACGGGAAACTGAGTCCACATCCATATTTGATGGTGGGTGAGAACGGGAAACTGAGTCCACGTCCACATTTGATGGTGGGTGAGAACAGGGAAACTGAGTCCACATCCATATTTGATGGTGGGTGAGAACGGGAAACTGAGTCCACGTCCACATTTGATGGTGGGTGAGAACAGGAAACTGAGTCCACGTCCACATTTGATGGTGGGTGAGAACAGGGAAACTGAGTCCACGTCCACATTTGATGGTGGGTGAGAACAGGAAACTGAGTCCACGTCCACATTTGATGGTGGGTGAGAACAGGAAACTGAGTCCACGTCCACATTTGATGGTGGGTGAGAACAGGAAACTGAGTCCACGTCCACATTTGATGGTGGGTGAGAACAGGAAACTGAGTCCACGTCCACATTTGATGGTGGGTGAGAACAGGAAACTGAGTCCACGTCCACATTTGATGGTGGGTGAGAACAGGGAAACTGAGTCCACGTCCACATTTGATGGTGGGTGAGAACAGGAAACTGAGTCCACGTCCACATTTGATGGTGGGTGAGAACAGGAAACTGAGTCCACGTCCACATTTGATGGTGGGTGAGAACAGGAAACTGAGTCCACGTCCACATTTGATGGTGGGTGAGAACAGGAAACTGAGTCCACGTCCACATTTGATGGTGGGTGAGAACAGGAAACTGAGTCCACGTCCACATTTGATGGTGGGTGAGAACAGGGAAACTGAGTCCACGTCCACATTTGATGGTGGGTGAGAACAGGAAACTGAGTCCACGTCCACATTTGATGGTGGGTGAGAACAGGAAACTGAGTCCACGTCCACATTTGATGGTGGGTGAGAACAGGGAAACTGAGTCCACGTCCACATTTGATGGTGGGTGAGAACAGGAAACTGAGTCCACGTCCACATTTGATGGTGGGTGAGAACAGGAAACTGAGTCCACGTCCACATTTGATGGTGGGTGAGAACAGGAAACTGAGTCCACGTCCACATTTGATGGTGGGTGAGAACAGGAAACTGAGTCCACGTCCACATTTGATGGTGGGTGAGAACAGGAAACTGAGTCCACGTCCACATTTGATGGTGGGTGAGAACAGGAAACTGAGTCCACGTCCACATTTGATGGTGGGTGAGAACAGGAAACTGAGTCCACGTCCACATTTGATGGTGGGTGAGAACAGGAAACTGAGTCCACGTCCACATTTGATGGTGGGTGAGAACAGGAAACTGAGTCCACGTCCACATTTGATGGTGGGTGAGAACAGGAAACTGAGTCCACGTCCACATTTGATGGTGGGTGAGAACAGGGAAACTGAGTCCACGTCCACATTTGATGGTGGGTGAGAACAGGAAACTGAGTCCACGTCCACATTTGATGGTGGGTGAGAACAGGAAAGAAGCTTTCTGAGAAACTGCTTTGTGATCTGTGAATTTGTCTCACAGAGTTACAGCTTAGTCCTCAGGAAGCAGTTTGCTAACACTCTTTTGGTGGAATCTGCAAAGAGATATTTGGGAGCCCATTGGAGTCCGTGGTGAAAAAGGAAATATCGTCCAGTAATAACTAGAGAGAAGGTTTCTGTGAGATTGCTTTCTGATGTGAGACTTCATCACGCAGAGTTCCACCCTTCCCTTCTTGCAACAGTTTGCTAAGACTGTTGTCATGGATTCTGCAAAGTGATATTTGGGAGCTCATTGAGGGCTATGGTGAAAAAGGAATTTTCCTCAGAGAGAAGCTGGAAAGAAGCCTTCTGAGAACCTGCATTGCGATATGTGAATGCAACTATCAGAGTTACACGTTGCTCTTCAGTGGTCAGTTTGTAACACAGTTTTCTTGAAATATGCAATGGGATACTTCTCAGCACAAAGAATCTTGCAGTGATAAAGGAAATATTTTAAATAAAACTAGAAAGAAGCTTTCTTAGAAAATTCTTGGTGATGTGTGAATTCAACTCACAGAGTTACACTTGTGTTTCCTGGAGCAGGCCACTAACACTCTCTTTGAGGAACCTGGGAAGGGCTGCTATGGATAGCATTGAGGCCTGCGCTGATAAAGGAAATTTCATCAGTGAAAAACTGGAGAGAAATATTCTGAGAAACTTCTTTGTGATGCGTGAATTCAACTCAGAGTTACAGTTGTGTTTCATGGAGCAGGCCACTAACACTCTCATTGAGGAATCTGAGAAAGGCTGCTTTGGATAGCATTGAGGCCTGCGCTGATAAAGGAAATATCATCAGTGAAAAACTGGAAAGAAACTTTCTGAGAAACTGCTTTGTGAAGCGTGAATTCAACTCACAGAGTTACACTTGTGTTTCATGGAGCAGTTTGCTAACACTCTTTGGTGGAATCTGAGAAGGGCTGCATTGGATAGCATTGAGGCCTGCACTGATAAAGGAAATATCATCAGTGAAAACTGGAAAGAAGCCTTCTGAGAAACTTCTTGGTTGTGGGTGAATTCAGCTCACAGTGTTTCCTCATGGTTTTCATTGAGAAGCTTGCTAAGAGCATTTTCACGGAATCTGCAAAGTGATATTTGGGAGCCCATTGGGGTCCATGGTGAAAAGGAAATTTCATCAGTTAAAAACTGGAGAGAAGCTTTCTGAGAAACTGCTTTGTGATGTGTGAATTCAACTCACAGAGTTACACTTGTGTTTCATGGAGCAGTTTGCTAACACTCTTTGGTGGAATCTGCAAAGTGATATTTGGGAGCTCATTGAGGGCTATGGTGAAAAGGAAATATCCTTAGATGAAAACTAGAAAGAAGCTTTCTGAGAAACTGCTTTGTGATCTGTGAATTTGTCTCACAGAGTTACAGCTTAGTCCTCAGGAAGCAGTTTGCTAACACTCTTTTGGTGGAATCTGCAAAGTGATATTTGGGAGCCCATTGGGGTCCATGGTGAAAAAGGAAATATCATCCAATAATAACTAGAGAGAACGTTTCTGGGAGATTGCTTTCTGATGTACGACTTCATCACACAGAGTTCCACACTTCCCTTCTTGCAACAGTTTGCTAAGACTGTTGTCGTGGATTCTGCAGAGAGATATTTGGGAGCTCATTGAGGGCTATGGTGAAAAAGGAAGTTTCTTTAGAGAGAAGTTGGAAAGAAGTCTCCTGTGAACCTGCATTGTGATGTGTGAATGCAACTACCAGAGTTACACGTTTGTCTTCAGTGGTCAGTTTGCTAACGCAGTTTTCCTGAAATCTGAAGTGGGATACTTCTAAGCGCAAAGAAGCTTACGGTACAAAGGAAATATTTTTAGATGAAAACTAGAAAGAAGCTTTCTTAGAAACTTCTTGGTGATGTGTGAATTTAACTCACAGAGTTACACTTGTGTTTCCTGGGGCAGGCCACTAACACTCTCTTTGAGAAATCTGAGAAGGGCTGCTTTGGATAGCATTGAGGACTGTGCTGATAAAGGAAATATCAGCAGTGAAAAACTGGAAAGAAGCTTTCTGAGAAACTGCTTTGTGATGTGTGAATTCAACTCACAGAGTTACACTTATGTTTCATGGAGCAGTTTGCTAACACTCTTTGGTGGAATCTGCAAAGTGATATTTGGGAGCCCTTTGGGGTCCATGGTGAAAAGGAAATATCCTTAGATGAAAACTAGAAAGAAGCCTTCTCAGAAACTTCTTGGTTGTGGGTGAATTCAGCTCACAGTGTTTCCTCATGGTTTTCATTGAGAAGCTTTCTAAGAGCGTTTTCGCAGAATCTGCAAAAGAACACAGGGTGGCGCCCGGAGACCACAAATAAACTCAGCTCCCAAACAAAGAGGCTTTATGAGAAACGTCTTTGTGATCTGTGAATTTATCTCACAGAGTTACAGCTTAGTCCTCAGGAAGCAGTTTGCTAACACTATTTTGGGGAATCTTCAAAGTGATATTTGGGAGCCCATTGGGGTCCATGGTGAAAAAGGAAATATCGTCCAATAATAACTAGAGAGAAGGTTTCTGGGAGATTGCTTTCTGATGTGTGACTTCATCACGCAGAGTTCCACCCTTCCCTTCTTGCAACAGTTTGCTAAGACTGTTATCGTGGATTCTGCAAAGTGATATTTGGGATCTAATTGAAGGCTATGGTGAAAAGGGAAGTTTCCTCAGACCGAAGCTGGAAAGAAGCCTCCTGACAACCTGCATTGCGATGTATGAATACAACTACCAGAGTTACACGTTTCTCTTCAGTGGTCAGTTTTCTAACACAGTTTTCTTGAAATCTGCAATGGGATACTTCTAAGCGCAAAGAAGCTTATGGTGATAAAGCAAATATTTTTAGATGAAAACTAGAAAGAAGCTTTCTTAGAAACTTCTTGGTGATGTGTGAATTGAACTCACAGAGTTACACTTGTGTTTCATGGAGCAGGCCACTAACACTCTCTTTCAGGAACATGGGAAGGGCTGCTTTGGAGAGCATTGAGGCCTGCACTGATAAAGGAAACTTCATGAGTTAAAAACTGGAGAGAAGCTTTCTGAGAAACTTCTTTGTGATATGTGAATTCAACTCACAGAATTACACTTATGTTTCATGGAATAGGCCACTAACACTTTCTTTGAGGAATCTGAGAAGGGCTGCTTTGGATAGCATTGATGCCTGCGTTGATAAAGGAAATATCGTCAGTGAAAACTGGAAAGAAGCTTTCTGAGAAACTGCTTTGTGATCTGTGAATTTGTCTCACGGAGTTACACCTTGGTCCTCAGGAAGCAGTTTGCTAACACTCTTTTGGTGGAATCTGCAAAGTTATATTTGGGAGCTCATTGAGGGCTATGGTGAAAAAGGAAGTTTCCTCAGAGAAACTGGAAAGAAGCCTTCTGAGAACCTGCATTGTGATGTGAATGCAACTACCAGAGTTACACGTTTCTCTTCAGTGGTCAGTTTGCTAACACAGTTTTCTTGAAATCTGCAATGGGATACTTCTAAGCGCAAAGAAGCTTATGGTGACAAAGGAAATATTTTAGATGAAAACTAGAAAGAAGCTTTCTGAGAAACTTCTTTGTGATGTGTGAATTCAACTCACAGAGTTACACTTGTGTTTCATGGAGCAGGCCACTAACACTCTCTTTGAGGAACCTGGGAAGGGCTGCTTTGGATAGCATTGAGGCCTGCACTGATAAAGGAAATTTCATCAGTTAAAACTGGAGAGAAGCTTTCTGAGAAACTTCTTTGTGATGTGTGAATTCAACTCACAGAGTTACACTTATGTTTCATGGAATAGGCCACTAACACTTTCTTTGAGGAATCTGAGAAGGGCTGCTTTGGATAGCATTGAGGCCTGCGCTGATAAGGGAAATATCATCAGTGAAGAACTGGAAAGAAGCTTTCTGAGAAACTGCTTTGTGATCTGTGAATTTGTCTCACCGTGTTACAGTTTAGTCCTCAGGAAGCAGTTTGCTAAAACTCTTTTGGTGGAATCTGCAAAGTGATATTTGGTATCTAATTGAAGGCTATGGTGAAAAGGGAAGTTTCCTTAGACCGAAGCTGGAAAGAAGCCTCCTGAGAACCTGCATTGCGATGTATGAATGCAACTACCAGAGTTACACGTTTCTCTTCAGTGGTCAGTTTGCTAACACAGTTTTCTTGAAATCTGCAATGGGATACTTCTAAGCGCAAAGAAGCTTACGGTGACAAAGCAAATATTTTTAGATGAAAACTAGAAGGAAGCTTTCTTAGAAACTTCTTGGTGATGTGTGAATTCAATTCACAGAGTTACACTTGTGTTTCATGGAACAGGCCACTAACACTATTTGAGGAACCTGCGATGGGCTGCTGTGGATAGCATTGAGGCCTGCGCTGATAAAGGAAGTTTCATCAGTTAAAAACTGGAGAGAAGCTTCCTGAGAAACTTCTTTGTGATGCGTGAATTCAACTCACAGAGTTACACTTATGTTTCATGGAATAGGCCACTAACACTTTCTTTGAGGAATCTGAGAAGGCTGCTTTGGATAGCATTGAGGCCTGCGCTGATAAAGGAAATATCATCAGTGAAAACTGGAAAGAAGCTTTCTGAGAAACTGCTTTGTGATCTGTGAATTTGTCTCACAGAGTTACAGCTTAGTCCTCAGGAAGCAGTTTGCTAACACTCTTTGGTGGAATCTGCAAAGTGATATTTGGGAGCCCATTGGGGTCCATGGTGAAAAGGAAATATCGTCCAATAATAACTAGAGAGAAGGTTTCTGGGAGATTGCTTTCTGATGTGTGATTTCATCACGCAGAGTTCCACCCTTCCCTTTTTCCAACAGTTTGCTAAGACTGTTGTCGTGGATTCTGCAACGTGATATTTGGGAGCTCATTGAGGGCTATGGTGAAAAAGGAAGTTTCCTAGAGAGAAGCTGGAAAGAAGCCTTCTGAAAACCTGCATTGCCATGTGTGAATGCAACTACCAGAGTTACACGTTTCTCTTCAGTGGTCAGTTTGCTAACACAGTTTTCTTGAAATCTGCAGTGGGATACTTCTAAGCGCAAAGAAGCTTACGGTGACAAAGGAAATATTTTTAGATGAAAACTGGAAAGAAGCTTTCTTAGAAACCTCTTGGTGATGTGTGAATTCAACTCACAGAGTTACACTTGTGTTTCATGGAGCAGGCCAATAACACTCTCTTTGAGGAACCTGGGAAGGTGTGCTATGGATAGCATTGAGGCCTGCGCTGATAACGGAAATTTTATCAGTGAAAACTGGAAAGAAGCTTTCTGAGAAACTTCTTTGTGACGCGAGGATTCAACTCACAGAGTTACACTTGTGTTTCATGGAGCAGGCCACTAACACTCTCTTTGAGGAATCTGAGAAGGGCTGCTTTGGATCGCATTGAGGCCTGCGCTGATGAAGGAAATATCATCAGTGAAAAACTGGAAAGAAGTTTTCTAGGAAACTGCTTTGTGATCTGTGAATTTGTCTCACAGAGCTACAGCTTAGTACTCAGGAAGCAGTTTGCTAACACTCTTTTGGTGGAATCTGCAAAGTGATATTTGGGAGCCCATTGGGGTCCATTGTGAAAAAGTAAATATCGTCCAATAATAACTAGAGAGAAGGTTTCTGGGAGATTGCTTTCTGATGTGTGACTTCATCACGCAGAGTTCCACCCTTCCCTTCTTGCAACAATTTGCTAAGACTGTTGTCATGGATTCTGGAAGGTGATATTTGGGAGCTCATTGAGGGCTATGGTGAAAAAGGAAGTTTCCTCAGAGAGAAGCTGGAAAGAAGCCTTCTGTGAACCTGCATTGCGATGTGTGAATGCAACTACCAGAGTTACACGTTTCTCTTCAGTGGTCAGTTTGCTAACACAGTTTTCTTGAAATCTGCAATGGGATACTTCTAAGCGCAAAGAAGCTTACGGTGACAAAGGAAATATTTTTAGATGAAAACTAGAAAGAAGCTTTCTTAGAAACTTCTTGGTGATGTGTGAATTCAACTCACAGAGTTACACTTGTGTTTCATGGAGCAGGCCACTAACACTCTCTTTGAGGAATCTGAGAAGGGCTGCTATGGATAGCATTGAGGCCTGTGCTGATAAAGGAAATTTCATCAGTTAAAAACTGGAGAGAAGCTTTCTGAGAAACTTCTTTGTGATGCGTGAATTCAACTCACAGAGTTACACTTGTGTTTCATGGAGCAGGCCACTAACACTCTCTTTGAGGAATCTGAGAAGGGCTGCTTTGGATAGCATTGAGGCCTGCGCTGATAAAGGAAATATCATCAGTGAAAAACTGGAAAGAAGCTTTCTGAGAAACTTCTTGTGATGCGTGAATTCAACTCACAGAGTTACACTTGTGTTTCATGGAGCAGTTTGCTAACACTCTTTGGTGGAATCTGAGAAGGGCTGCTTTGGATAGCATTGAGGCCTGCGCTGATAAAGGAAATATCATCAGTGAAAACTGGAAAGAAGCCTTCTGAGAAACTTCTTGGTTGTGGGTGAATTCAGCTCACAGTGTTTCCTCATGGTTTTCATTGAGAAGCTTGCTAAGAGCGTTTCGTGGAATCTGCAAAGTGATATTTGGGAGCATTGGGGTCCATGGTGAAAAGGAAATATCCTTAGATGAAAACTAGAAAGAAGCTTTCTGAGAAACTGCTTTGTGATGTGTGAATTCAACTCACAGAGTTACACTTGTGTTTCATGGAGCAGTTTGCTAACACTCTTTGGTGGAATCTGCAAAGTGATATTTGGGAGCTCATTGAGGGCTATGGTGAAAAGGAAATATCCTTAGATGAAAACTAGAAAGAAGCTTTCTAAGAAACTGCTTTGTGATCTGCGAATTCGTCTCACAGAGTTACAGCTTAGTCCTCCCGAAGCAGCTTGGTAACACTCTTTCGGTGGAATCTGCAAAGTGATATTTGGGAGCCCATTGGGGTCCATGGTGGAAAAGGAAATATCGTCCAATAATAACTAGAGAGAAGTTTTCTGGGAGATTGCTTTCTGATGTGTGACTTCATCACGCAGAGTTCCAACCTTCCCTTCTTCCAATAGTTTGCTAAGAGTGTTGTCGTGGATTCTGCACGGTGATATTTGGGAGCTCATTGAAGGCTATGGTGAAAAAGGAAGTTTCCTCAGAGAGAAGCAGGAAAGAAGCCTTCTGAGAACCTGCATTGTGATGTGTGAATGCAACTACCAGAGTTACACGTGTCGCTTCAGTGGTCAGTTTGCTAACACAGTTTTCTTGACATCTGCAATGGGATACTTCTAAGCGCAAAGAAGCTCACGGTGACAAAGGAAATATTTTTAGATGAAAACTAGAATGAAGCTTTCTTAGAAACTTCTTGGTGATGTGTGAATTCAACTCACAGAGTTACACTTGTGCTTCATGGAGCAGGCCACTAACACTCTCTTTCAGGAACCTGGGAAGGGCTGCTATTGATAGCTTTGAGGCCTGCGCTGATAATGAAATTTCATCAGTTAAAAACTGGAGAGAAGCTTTCTTAGAAACTTGCTTGTGATGCGTGAATTCAACTCACAGAGTTACACCTGTCTTTCATGGAGCCGGCCACTAACACTCTCCTTGAGAAATCTGAGAAGGGC
>DAKLCV010001865.1:0-30849 GCA_030247045.1 Colobus guereza
CTTCATTTCATTCATTTGATCCTCAATCGCTGATACTCTTTCTTCCAGTTGATCGAGTCAGTTACTGAAGCTTGTGCATTTGTCACGTATTTCTCGTGTCATGGTTTTCATCTCTGTCATGTCGTTTATGACCTTCTCTGCATTAATTAGTCTAGCTGTCAATTCTTCCACTCTTTTTTCAAGATTTTTAGTTTCTTTGTGCTGGGTACGTAATTCCTCCTTTAGCTCTGAGAAGTTTGATGGACTGAAGCCTTCTTCTCCCTTCTCATCAAAGTCATTCTCTGACCACCTTTGATCCATTGCTGGCAATAGGCTGCACTCCTTTGCAGGGGGAGATGCGCTCTTATTTTTTGAATTCCCAGCTTTTCTGCCCTGCTTTTTCCCCATCTTTGTGGTTTTATTTGTCTCTGGTCTTTGATGATGGTGACGCCCTGATGGGGTTTTGGTATAGGTGTCCTTCCTGTTTGATTGTTTTACTTCTGACAGTCAGAACCCTCAGTTATAGGTCTGTTGGAGATTGCTTGAGGTCCACTCCAGACCCTGTTTGCCTGGGTATCAGCAGCAGAGGTTGCAGAAGATAGAATATTGCTGAACAGCAAGTGTCCCTGTCTGATTTTTACTTTGGAAGCTTCCTCTCAGGGGTGTACTCCACCCTGTGAGGTGTGGGGTGTCAGACTGCCCCTAGTGGGGGATGTCTCCCAGTTAGGCTACTCAGGGGTCAGGGACCCACTTGAGCAGGCAGTCTGTCCCTTCTCAGATCTCAACCTCCGTGTTGGGAGATCCACTGCTCTCTTCAAACTTGTCAGACAGAATCATTCGCGCCTGCACAGGTCTCTGTTGCTTCCCCTGTTATTTTTTTAGCTGAGCCGTCCCCAGAGGCAGAGTCTACAGAGACAGGCAGGTTTCCTTGAGCTGCTGTGAGCTCCACCCAGTTGGAGCTTCCCAGCAGCTTTGTTTACCTACTTAAGCCTCAGCAATGGCGGGCGCCCCTCCCCCAGCCTCACTGCTGCCCTGCGGTTAGATTGCTGCAGACTGCTGTGTTAGCAAGGAGGGAGGCTCCAGGGGCGTGGGACCCTCCCAGGCAGGCGTGGGGTATATTCTCCTGGTGTGCCCGTTAGCCTATAGCACAGTATTGGGGTGGGAGTTGCCCGATTTTCCAGGTGTTGTGTGTCTCAGTTCCCCTGGTTAGGAAAAGGGATTCCCTTCCCCCTTGCACTTCCCAGGTGAGGCGATGCCTCGCCCTGTTTCAGCTCTCACTGGTCGGGCGGCAACAGCTGAGCAGTACCGATTGTCTGGCCCTCACTAGTGAGATGACCCCAGTACTTCAGTTGAAAATGCAGAAATCACCGGTCTTCTGTGTCCTTCGTGCTGGGAGTTGGAGACTGTAGCTGTTCCTATTCAGCCATCTTGTTCCGCCCCTATTTTGCAATGGGATACTTCTATGCACAAAGAAGCTTACGGTGAGAAAGCAAATATATTTAGATGAAAACTAGAAAGAAGCTTTCTTAGAATCTTCTTGGTGACGTGTGAATTCAACTCACAGAGTTACACTTGTGTTTCATGGAGAAGGCCACTAACCCTCTCTTTGAGGAACCTGGGAAGGGCTGCTATGGATAGCATTGAGGTCTGCGTTGATAAAGGAAGTTTCATCAGCTAAAAACTGGAGAGAGCTTTCTGAGAAACTTCTTTGTGATGCGTGAATTCAACTCACAGAGTTACACTTGTGTTTCATGGAGCAGGCCACTAACACTCTCTTTGAGGAATCTGAGAAGGGCTGCTTTGGATAGCATTGAGGCCTGCACTGATAAAGGAAATATCATCAGTGAAAACCTGGAATGAATCTTTCTGAGAAACTGCTTTGTGAAGCGTGAATTCATTTCCCAGTGTTACACCACTCTTTCATGGAGGAGTTTGCTAGCACTGATTTTCTGGAATCTCAGAAGTGACATCCTGGATATCGTGGAATCCCACGCTGAATAATGACATATCTTCAGACAAATCTGCAGAGAAGCCTTCTCAGAAACTTCTTGGTTGTGGGTGAATTCAGCTCACAGTGTTTCCTCATGGTTTTCATTGAGAAGCTTGCTAAGAGCGTTTTCGCAGAATCTGCAAAAGGACACACGGTGGCGCTCCGAGACCACAAATAAACTCAGCTCCCAAAGAAAGAGGCTTTCTGAGAAACGGCTTTGTGCTGTGTGAATTCAACTCATTGAGTTCCAGTTGTATTTCGTGGAGCTGATGGCTAGCCCCGGTTTGGTGGAATCTGAGAACTGATATTTCGGATCCCTTTGAAGACTATAGGGCCAAAGGAAATCTCCGCTGATACAAATGAGAAAGAAGCTTTCTGAGAAACTGCTTTGTGATCTGTGAATTTGTCTCACAGAGTTACAGCTTAGTCCTCAGGAAGCAGTTTGCTAACACTCTTTTGGTGGAATCTGCAAAGTGATATTTGGGAGCCCATTGGGGTCCATGGTGAAAAAGGAAATATCGTCCAATAATAACTAGAGAGAAGGTTTCTGGGAGATTGCTTTCTGATGTGTGACTTCATCACGCAGAGTTCCACCCTTCCCTTCTTGCAACAGTTTGCTAAGACTGTTGTCGTGGATTCTGCAAAGTGATATTTGGGAGCTCATTGAGGGCTATGGTGAAAAAGGAAGTTTCCTCAGAGAGAAGCTGGAAAGAAGCCTTCTGAGAACCTGCATTGCGATGTGTGAATGCAACTACCAGAGTTACACGTTTCTCTTCAGTGGTCAGTTTGCTAACACAGTTTTCTTGAAATCTGCAATGGGATACTTCTAAGCGCAAAGAAGCTTACGGTGACAAAGGAAATATTTTTAGATGAAAACTAGAAAGAAGCTTTCTTAGAAACTTCTTGGTGATGTGTGAATTCAACTCACAGAGTTACACTTGTGTTTCATGGAGCAGGCCAATAACACTCTCTTTGAGGAACCTGGGAAGGTGTGCTATGGATAGCATTGAGGCCTGCGCTGATAACGGAAATTTTATCAGGAAAAAACTGGAGAGAAAATATCCGAGAAACTTCTTTGTGATGCGAGGATTCAACTCACAGAGTTACACTTGTGTTTCATGGAGCAGGCCACTAACACTCTCTTTGAGGAATCTGAGAAGGGCTGCTTTGGATAGCATTGAGGCCTGCGCTGATAAAGGAAATATCATCAGTGAAAAAATGGAAAGAAGCTTTCTGAGAAACTGCTTTGTGATCTGTGAATTTGTCTCACAGAGTTACAGCTTAGTCCTCAGGAAGCAGTTTGCTAACACTCTTTTGGTGGAATCTGCAAAGTGATATTTGGGAGCCCATTGGGGTCCATGGTGAAAAGGAAATATCATCCAATAATACCTAGAGAGAAGGTTTCTGGGAGATTGCTTTCTGATGTGTGACTTCATCACGCAGAGTTCCACCCTTCCCTTCTTGCAACAGTTTGCTAAGACTGTTGTCGTGGATTCTGCAAAGTGATATTTGGGAGCTCATTGAGGGCTATGGTGAAAAAGGAAGTTTCCTCAGAGAGAAGCTGGAAAGAAGCCTTCTGAGAACCTGCATTGCGATGTGTGAATGCAACTACCAGAGTTACACGTTTCTCTTCAGTGGTCAGTTTGCTAACACAGTTTTCTTGAAATCTGCAATTGGATATTTCTTAGCGCAAAGAAGCTTCCGGTGACAAAGGAAATATTTTTAGATGAAAGCTAGAAAGAAGCTTTCTGAGACACTTCTTGGTGACGTGTGAATTCAACTCACAGAGTTACACTTGTGTTTCATGGAGCAGGCCACTAACACTCTCTTTGAGGAACCTGGGAAGGGCTGCTATGGATAGCATTGAGGCCTGCACTGATAAAGGAAATTTCATCAGTTAAAAACTGGAGAGAAGCTTTCTGAGAAACTTCTTTGTGATGCGTGAATTCAACTCACAGAGTTACACTTGTGTTTCATGGAGCAGGCCACTAACACTCTCTTTGAGGAATCTGAGAAGGGCTGCTTTGGATAGCATTGAGGCCTGCGCTGATAAAGGAAATATCATCAGTGAAAAACTGGAAAGAAGCTTTCTGAGAAACTGCTTTGTGAAGCGTGAATTCATTTCCCAGTGTTACACCACTCTTTCATGGAGGAGTTTGCTAGCACTGATTTTCTGGAATCTCAGAAGTGACATCCTGGATATCGTGGAATCCCACGCTGAATAATGACATATCTTCAGACAAATCTGCAGAGAAGCCTTCTCAGAAACTTCTTGGTTGTGGGTGAATTCAGCTCACAGTGTTTCCTCATGGTTTTCATTGAGAAGCTTGCTAAGAGCGTTTTCGCAGAATCTGCAAAAGGACACACGGTGGCGCTCCGAGACCACAAATAAACTCAGCTCCCAAAGAAAGTGGCTTTGTGAGAAATGGCTTTGTGCTGTGTGAATTCAACTCATTGAGTTCCAGTTGTATTTCGTGGAGCTGATGGCTAGCCCCGGTTTGGTGGAATCTGAGAACTGATATTTTGGATCCCTTTGAAGACTATAGGGCCAAAGGAAATCTCCGCTGATACAAATGAGAAAGAAGCTTTCTGAGAAACTGCTTTGTGATCTGTGAATTTGTCTCACAGAGTTCCAGCTTAGTCCTCAGGAAGCAGATTGCTAACACTCTTTTGGTGGAAACTGCAAAGTGATATTTGGGAGCCCATTGGGGTCCATGGTGAAAAAGGAAATATCGTCCAATAATAACTAGAGAGAAGGGTGCTGGGAGATTGCTTTCTGATGTGTGACTTCATCAGGCAGAGTTCCACCCTTCCCTTCTTGCCACAGTTTGCTAAGACTGTTGTCGTGGATCCTGCAAAGTGATATTTGGGAGCTCATTGAGGGCTATGTTGAAAAAGGAAGTTTCCTCAGAGAGAAGCTGGAAAGAAGCCTTCTGAGAACCTACATTGCGATGTGTGAATGCAACTACCAGAGTTACCGGTTTCTCTTCAGTGGTCAGTTTGCTAACACAGTTTTCTTGAAATCTGCAATGGGATACTTCTAAGCGCAAAGAAGCTTACAATGACAAAGCAAATATTTTTAGATGAAAACTAGAAAGAAGCTTTCCTAGAAACTTCTTGGTGATGTGTGAATTCAACTCACAGAGTTACACTTGTGTTTCATGGAGCAGGCCACTAACACTCTCTTTGCGGAGCGTGGGAAGGGCTGATCTGGATAGCATTGAGGCCTGCACTGATAACAGAAATTTTATCAGGAAAAAACTGGAGAGAAAATTTCTGAGAAACTTCTTTGTGACGTGCGAATTCAACTCACAGAGTTACACTTGTGTTTCATGGAGCAAGCCACTAACACTCTCTTTGAGGAATCTGAGAAGGGCTGCTTTGGATAGCATTGAGGCCTGAGCTGATGAAGGAAATATCATCAGTGAAAAACTGGAAAGAAATTTTCTAGGAAACTGCTTTGTGATCTGTGAATTTGTCTCACAGAGTTACAGCTTAGTCCTCAGGAAGCAGTTTGCTAACACTCTTCTGGTGGAATCTGCAAAGTGATATTTGGGAGCCCATTGGGGTCCATGGTGCAAAAGGAAATATCATCCAATAATACCTAGAGAGAAGGTTTCTGGGAGATTGCTTTCTGATGTGTGACTTCATCACGCAGAGTTCCACCCTTCCCTTCTTGCAACAGTTTGCTAGGACTGTTGTCGTGGATTCTGCAAAGTGATATTTGGGAGCTCATTGAAGGCTATGGTGAAAAAGGAAGTTTCTTCAGAGATAAGCTGGAAGAAGCCTTCTGAGAACCTGCATTGCGAAGTGTGAATGCAACTACCAGAGTTACACGTTTCTCTTCAGTGGTCAGTTTGCTAACACAGTTTTCTTGAAATCTGCAATGGGATACTTCTAAACGCAAAGCAGCTTACGGTGATAAAGGGAATATTTTTAGATGAAAACTAGAAAGAAGCTTTCTTAGAAACTTCTTGGTGATGTGTGAAATCAACTCACAGAGTTACAGTTGTGTTTCATGGAGCAGGCCACTAACACTCTCTTTGCGGAACCTGGGAAGGGCTGCTATGGATAGCATTGAGGCCTGCCCTGATAAAGGAAATTTCGTCAGTTAAACAGTGGAGAAAAGCTTCCTGAGAAACTTCTTTGTGATGCGTGAATTCAACTCACAGAGTTAGACTTGTCGTTCATGGAGCAGGCCACTAACACTCTCTTTGAGGAATCTGAGAAGGGCTGCTTTGGATAGCATTGAGGCCTGCGCTGATAAAGGAAATATCTTCAGTGAAATCCTGGAAAGAATTTTTCTGAGAAACTGCTTTGTGAAGCGTGAATTCATTTCCCAGTGTTACAGCACTCTCTCATGGAGGAGTTTGCAAGCACTGATTTTCTGGAATCTCAGAAGTGATATCCTGGATATCGTGGAATCCCACGCTGAATAATGACATATCTTCAGACAAATCTGCAGAGTAGCCTTCTCGGAAACTTCTTGGTTGTGGGTGAATGCAGCTCACAGTGATTCCTCATGGTTTTCATTGAGAAGCTTGCTAAGAGCGTTTTCGCAGAATCTGCAAAAGGACACACTGTGGCGCTCCGAGACCACAAATAAACTCAGCTCCCAAAGAAAGTGGCTTTGTGAGAAATGGCTTTGTGCTGTGTGAATTCAACTCATTGAGTTCCAGTTGTATTTTGTGGAGCTGATGGCTAGCCCCGCTTTGGTGGAATCTGAGAACTGATATTTTGGATCCCTTTGAAGACTATAGGGCCAAAGGAAATCTCCGCTGATACAAATGAGAAAGAAGCTTTCTGAGAAACTGCTTTGTGATCTGTGAATTTGTCTCACAGAGTTCCAGCTTAGTCCTCAGGAAGCAGATTGCTAACACTCTTTTGGTGGAAACTGCAAAGTGATATTTGGGAGCCCATTGGGGTCCATGGTGAAAAAGGAAATATCGTCCAATAATAACTAGAGAGAAGGGTGCTGGGAGATTGCTTTCTGATGTGTGACTTCATCAGGCAGAGTTCCACCCTTCCCTTCTTGCCACAGTTTGCTAAGATGTTGTCGTGGATCCTGCAAAGTGATATTTGGGAGCTCATTGAGGGCTATGGTGAAAAAGGAAGTTTCCTCAGAGAGAAGCTGGAAAGAAGCCTTCTGAGAACCTGCATTGCGATGTGTGAATGCAACTACCAGAGTTACACGTTTCTCTTCAGTGGTCAGTTTGCTAACACAGTTTTCTTGAAATCTGCAATGGGATACTTCTAAGCGCAAAGAAGCTTACAATGACAAAGCAAATATTTTTAGATGAAAACTAGAAAGAAGCTTTACTGGAAACTTCTTGGTGATGTGTGAATTCAACTCACAGAGTTACACTTGTGTTTCATGGAGCAGGCCACTAACACTCTCTTTGAGGAACCTGGGAAGGGCTGCTATGGATAGCATTGAGGCCTGCACTGATAAAGGAAATTTCATCAGTTAAAACTGGAGAGAAGCTTTCTGAGAAACTTCTTTGTGATGCGTGAATTCAACTCACAGAGTTACACTTGTGTTTCATGGAGCAAGCCACTAACACTCTTTGAGGAATCTGAGAAGGGCTGCTTTGGATAGCATTGATGCCTAAGCTGATAAAGGAAATATCATCAGTGAAAACTGGAAAGAAGCTTTCTGAGAAACTGCTTTGTGATCTGTGAATTTGTCTCACAGAGTTCCAGCTTAGTCCTCAGGAAGCAGATTGCTAACACTCTTTTGGTGGAAACTGCAAAGTGATATTTGGGAGCCCATTGGGGTCCATGGTGAAAAAGGAAATATCGTCCAATAATAACTAGAGAGAAGGGTGCTGGGAGATTGCTTTCTGATGTGTGACTTCATCAGGCAGAGTTCCACCCTTCCCTTCTTGCCACAGTTTGCTAAGACTGTTGTCGTGGATCCTGCAAAGTGATATTTGGGAGCTCATTGAGGGCTATGTTGAAAAAGGAAGTTTCCTCAGAGAGAAGCTGGAAAGAAGCCTTCTGAGAACCTACATTGCGATGTGTGAATGCAACTACCAGAGTTACCGGTTTCTCTTCAGTGGTCAGTTTGCTAACACAGTTTTCTTGAAATCTGCAATGGGATACTTCTAAGCGCAAAGAAGCTTACAATGACAAAGCAAATATTTTTAGATGAAAACTAGAAAGAAGCTTTCCTAGAAACTTCTTGGTGATGTGTGAATTCAACTCACAGAGTTACACTTGTGTTTCATGGAGCAGGCCACTAACACTCTCTTTGCGGAGCGTGGGAAGGGCTGATCTGGATAGCATTGAGGCCTGCACTGATAACAGAAATTTTATCAGGAAAAAACTGGAGAGAAAATTTCTGAGAAACTTCTTTGTGACGTGCGAATTCAACTCACAGAGTTACACTTGTGTTTCATGGAGCAAGCCACTAACACTCTCTTTGAGGAATCTGAGAAGGGCTGCTTTGGATAGCATTGATGCCTAAGCTGATAAAGGAAATATCATCAGTGAAAAACTGGAAAGAAGCTTTCCGAGAAACTCCTTTGTGATCAGGGAATTTGTCTCACAGAGTTACAGCTTAGTCCTCAGGAAGCAGTTTGCTAACACTCTTTTGGTGGAATCTGCAAAGTGATATTTGGGAGCCCATTGGGGTCCATGGTGAAAAAGGAAATATCATCCAATAATACCTAGAGGGAAGGTTTCTGGGAGATTGCTTTCTGATGTGTGACTTCATCATGCAGAGTTCCACCCTTCCCTTCTTGCAACAGTTTGCTAGGACTGTTGTCGTGGATTCTGCAAAGTGATATTTGGGAGCTCATTGAAGGCTATGGTGAAAAAGGAAGTTTCTTCAGAGAGAAGCTGGAAGAAGCCTTCTGAGAACCTGCATTGCGATGTGTGAATGCAACTACCAGAGTTACACGTTTCTCTTCAGTGGTCAGTTTGCTAACACAGTTTTCTTGAAATCTGCAATGGGATACTTCTAAGCGCAAAGAAGCTTACGGTGACAAAGGAAATATTTTTAGATGAAAACTAGAAAGAAGCTTTCTTAGAAACCTCTTGGTGCTGTGTGAATTCAACTCAGAGAGTAACACTTGTGTTTCCTGGAGCAGGCCACTAACACTCTCTTTGCGGAAACTCGGAAGGGCTGATCTGGATAGCATTGAGGCCTGCACTGATAACAGAAATTTTATCAGGAAAAAACTGGAGAGAAAATTTCTGAGAAACTTCTTTGTGACGTGTGAATTCAACTCACAGAGTTACACTTGTGTTTCATGGAGCAAGCCACTAACACTCTCTTTGAGGAATCTGAGAAGGGCTGCTTTGGATAGCATTGAGGCCTAAGCTGATAAAGGAAATATCATCAGTGAAAAACTGGAAAGAAGCTTTCTGAGAAACTGCTTTGTGATCTGTGAATTTGTCTCACAGAGTTACAGCTTAGTCCTCAGGAAGCAGTTTGCTAACACTCTTTTGGTGGAATCTGCAAAGTGATATTTGGGAGCCCATTGGGGTCCATGGTGAAAAAGGAAATATCATCCAATAATACCTAGAGAGAAGGTTTCTGGGAGATTGCTTTCTGATGTGTGACTTCATCACGCAGAGTTCCACCCTTCCCTTCTTGCAACAGTTTGCTAGGACTGTTGTCGTGGATTCTGCAAAGTGATATTTGGGAGCTCATTGAAGGCTATGGTGAAAAAGGAAGTTTCTTCAGAGAGAAGCTGGAAGAAGCCTTCTGAGAACCTGCATTGCGAAGTGTGAATGCAACTACCAGAGTTACACGTTTCTCTTCAGTGGTCAGTTTGCTAACACAGTTTACTTGAAATCTGCAATGGGATACTTCTAAACGCAAAGCAGCTTACAGTGATAAAGGGAATATTTTTAGATGAAAACTAGAAAGAAGCTTTCTTAGAAACTTCTTGGTGATGTGTGAAATCAACTCACAGAGTTACAGTTGTGTTTCATGGAGCAGGCCACTAACACTCTCTTTTCGGAACCTGGGAAGGACTGCTATGGATAGCATTGAGGCCTGCGCTGATAAAGGAAATTTCGTCAGTTAAAACTGGAGAGAAGCTTTCTGAGAAACTTCTTTGTGATGTGTGAATTCAACTCACAGAGTTAGACTTGTCGTTCATGGAGCAGGCCACTAACACTCTCTTTGAGGAATCTGAGAAGGGCTGCTTTGGATAGCATTGAGGCCTGCGCTGATAAAGGAAATATGTTCAGTGAAAACCTGGAAAGAATTTTTCTGAGAAACTGCTTTGTGAAGCGTGAATTCATTTCCCAGTGTTACAGCACTCTCTCATGGAGGAGTTTGCTAGCACTGATTTTCTGGAATCTCAGAAGTGATATCCTGGATATCGTGGAATCCCACGCTGAATAATGACATATCTTCAGACAAATCTGCAGAGAAGCCTTCTCGGAAACTTCTTGGTTGTGGGTGAATGCAGCTCACAGTGATTCCTCATGGTTTTCATTGAGAAGCTTGCTAAGAGCGTTTTCGCAGAATCTGCAAAAGGACACACTGTGGCGCTCGAGACCACAAATATACTCAGTTCCCAAAGAAGGAGGCTTTCTGAGAAACGGCTTTGTGCTGTGTGAATTCAACTCACAGAGTTACAGTTGTGTTTCATGGAGCAGGCCACTAACACTCTCTTTTCGGAACCTGGGAAGGACTGCTATGGATAGCATTGAGGCCTGCGCTGATAAAGGAAATTTCGTCAGTTACAAAGTGGAGAAAATCTTCCTGAGAAACTTCTTTGTGATGTGTGAATTCAACTCACAGAGTTAGACTTGTCGTTCATGGAGCAGGCCACTAACACTCTCTTTGAGGAATCTGAGAAGGGCTGCTTTGGATAGCATTGAGGCCTGCGCTGATAAAGGAAATATGTTCAGTGAAAACCTGGAAAGAATTTTTCTGAGAAACTGCTTTGTGAAGCGTGAATTCATTTCCCAGTGTTACAGCACTCTCTCATGGAGGAGTTTGCTAGCACTGATTTTCTGGAATCTCAGAAGTGATATCCTGGATATCGTGGAATCCCACGCTGAATAATGACATATCTTCAGACAAATCTGCAGAGAAGCCTTCTCAGAAACTTCTTGGTTGTGGGTGAATGCAGCTCACAGTGATTCCTCATGGTTTTCATTGAGAAGCTTGCTAAGACTGTTGTCGTGGATTCTGCAAAGTGATATTTGGGAGCTCATTGAGGCTATGGTGAAAAGGAAATATCCTTAGATGAAAACTAGAAAGAAGCTTTCTGAGAAACGGCTTTGTGCTGTGTGAATTCAACTCACAGAGTTACAGTTGTGTTTCATGGAGCAGGCCACTAACACTCTCTTTGAGGAACCTGGGAAGGGCTGCTATGGATAGCATTGAGGCCTGGTGATAAAGGAAATTTCATCAGTTAAAAACTGGAGAGAAGCTTTCTGAGAAACTTCTTTGTGATGCGTGAATTCAACTCACAGAGTTACACTTGTGTTTCATGGAGCAGGCCACTAACACTCTCTTTGAGGAATCTGAGAAGGGCTGCTTTGGATAGCATTGAGGCCTGCGCTGATAAAGGAAATATGTTCAGTGAAAACCTGGAAAGAATTTTTCTGAGAAACTGCTTTGTGAAGCGTGAATTCATTTCCCAGTGTTACAGCACTCTCTCATGGAGGAGTTTGCTAGCACTGATTTTCTGGAATCTCAGAAGTGATATCCTGGATATCGTGGAATCCCACGCTGAATAATGACATATCTTCAGACAAATCTGCAGAGAAGCCTTCTCGGAAACTTCTTGGTTGTGGGTGAATGCAGCTCACAGTGATTCCTCATGGTTTTCATTGAGAAGCTTGCTAAGAGCGTTTTTGCAGAATCTGCAAAAGAACAAACTGTGGCGCTCTGAGACCACAAATATACTCAGTTCCCAAAGAAGGAGGCTTTCTGAGAAACGGCTTTGTGCTGTGTGAATTCAACTCATTGAGTTCCAGTTGTATTTCGTGGAGCTGATGGCTGGCCCCGGTTTGGTGGAATCTGAGAACTGACATTTCGGATCCCTTTGAAGACTATAGGGCCAAAGGAAATCTCCACTGATACAAATGAGAAAGAAGCTTTCTGAGAAACTGCTTTGTGATCTGTGAATTTGTCTCACAGAGTTACAGCTTAGTCCTCAGGAAGCAGTTTGCTAACAGTCTTTTGGTGGAATCTACAAAGTGATATTTGGAAGCCCATTGGGGTCCTTGGTGAAAAAGGAAATATCATACAATAATACCCAGAGAGAAGGTTTCTGGGAGATTGCTTTCTGATGTGTGACTTCATCACGCAGAGTACCACCCTTCCCTTCTTGCAACAGTTTTCTAAGACTGTTGTCGTGGATTCTGCAAAGTGATATTTGGGAGCTCATTGAACGCTATGGTGAAAAAGGAAGTTTCCTCAGAGAGAAGCTGGAAAGAAGCCTACTGATGTAAAAAAAGCCTACAATGTAAAAGTCTTAATTGTACTGTGAGGAAGGAATGACCACTCTACAAGATCAGTATTTTGAACAATGATGCCTGTTGGAGAATGTGCAGTGGCAAAAATTAAAAGTTGGAGTGGGGCTAAAGAATCTATTCTATTTATTTGCGCTGACTGAATTTTTTCTTCCACTAATTTAATTTCTTTTGTTGCCTCTGGGGTTAATATTCTCCTACTATTTAAGTCTGGATCTCCTCTTAGGATAGAGAACAAATTTGACATGGCATAAGTAGGAATGCCTAGAGTTGGCCGAATCCAATTAGTATCACCTAACAATTTTTGAAAATCATTTAATGTTTTTAATGTGTCTTTTCTTATTTCTATTTTTTGTGGCTTAATTTTTCTATTTTCTATTTGCATCCCTAAATAATGAAAAGGATCAGAGGTTTGGATCTTATCAGATGCTATTGTTAGTCCAGCGCTAGCAACCTCTGCTTGCAGAAATGTGTAGCAGTCAATTAATCTGTCTCTTGTTTCTGCAGCACATAAAATATCATCAATATAGTGAATGATATAACAATCTGAAAATTTGTCTCTGACTGGTTGAAGGACTTGACCTACAAAAGTTTGACAAATAGTTGGACTATTAAGCATTCCCTGAGGTAAAACTTTCCACTGAAACCTGGTGGCTGGTTCTTTATTATTTATGGCTGGTATAGTAAAGGCAAATTTTTCACAATCTTGCTCTGCCAGAGGAATGGTAAAAAAACAATCCTTAAGATCAATTATAATTAAAGGCCAGTCTTTTGGGATCATGGCCGGAGAGGGCAATCCAGGTTGGAGAGGCCCCATGGGTTGAATTACAGCGTTTACGGCTCTTAAGTCCATTAACATACGCCATTTGCCTGATTTTTTCTGAATTACAAATACAGGAGAATTCCAGGGTGAGAATGAAGGCTCAATGTGTCCCTTTTCTAATTGTTCCTTTGCTAATAAGTGTAAAGCCTCCAGTTTTTGTTTCGGTAGCGGCCACTGATTTACCCATACCGGTTTTTCTGTTTTCCAAGTTAATGGAATGGGTTTAGGAGGCTCTACAGTGGCTGCCCCTAAAAAGGATACCCTATTCCTTTTCTTTCCTGATTTTTCTTAGTCTCAATTGGGACTTTAATGCCATTTTCATTTCTTCCTAATCCCTTTCCTGGTATATATCCCATTTTAGTCATGATTTTTTGACTCATGGGGCTGTATAATGGAGCAGGCATGATAATTTCTGCACCCCATTGTTGTAACAAATCTCGACCCCATAGATTAACAGGAATTGAAGTAATCATTGGCTGAACAGTACTTTCTTGATTATCTGGCCCTAAACAATGTAAAATCATTGTACTTTCATACACTTCTGAAGCTGTGCCTACGCCGACAAGTTTTGTAACAGCCTTCTGTTTAGGCCAATTTTTTGGCCACTGATTTAAAGCAATGACGGAGATATCTGCTCCTGTGTCTACCAACCCTTCAAACTGTTTTCCTTGAATAATGGCCTTACACACAGGTCTGCTCTCAGAGACCAGACTTGCCCAATATGCAGCCTTTCCTGCCAGATCAGTGCTTCCGAACCCTCCTGTTCTTTTTATCTCACTGTTTCCAACTTTAATATAAGGTAGGAGTAATAATTGAGCGATCCTGTCTCCTGGACTGGCACTCCAAGGAATTGAGGAACTAACAACCAATTGAATTTCACCTTTATAGTCTGAATCAACCACACCAGTATGAATTTGAACTCCTTTTAGATTTAAACTTGATCTTCCTAGGATTAGTCCTACAGTACCTTCAGGCAATGGGCCGTATACCCCTGTGGGGATTTTTCGTGGAGGCTCCCCTGGAAGCAGAGAGACTGCTTGTAAGGTACATAAATCTACTGCTGCACTGCCACTTGTGGCGGGGGATAATTGCTGTATTGTGATAACTGGCTTATTCCCTGAGACACTTGCGACAGTGGGGGTTGTTGTTCCTGAAAACCCTGAGGAACAAAGGGTTGAATTTGGAATGCCCCAGTTTGTTTCGGGGCCTGAGGCTGGCCCCTCCTCTCGTTTCCCGACAGTGGTTGCCCATTTTTATCAAATTTAGAACGACATTGATTACCCCAATATTTTCCCTTTTTACATCTTGGACATAGGCCAGGTGGCTCTTTATCTGTTGTAGTAACTTGCGTAGTTATATTTGGCTTACTTGAGACTAGGCAATTCCTTTTTAGATGACCAATTTGACCACAATTATAACATTTTCCTCCAAATGTTTTTACTTGTCCTCCTAAAGCAACTCCTGTGATTGCCTGAGCCATAAGCATAGCTTTATGCATAGCTCCTCCAATTCCATCGCAGGCTTTAATGTACTCTGAGATTACATCTAATCCTGCGGGAACCCTTCCTTTTAATGGCTTAATGGCTGATTGACAATCAGGATTGGCATTTTCATATGCCATTAACTCCACTATGACTCTACGGGCATTCTCATCGGTAATTGACTTTTGAGCAGCATCTTGAAGTCTTGCTACAAAATCTGGGTAGGGCTCTTTAGAGCCTTGTCTTACTGTATTAAAGGAAGGGCAGGCGGTTCCTGGGTCTTGGATTTTCTCCCAGGCCCTAAGGCAGATAGCCCTGATTTGCTCAATGGCCTCATTTGGCATTATTGCTTGTTGGTCAACAGTGCTCCAATTCTGACCTATTCCTAATAGTTGATCTGCATCTATGTTAATTGGAGGATTGGCAGTCCTATTTCTTCGGACCTGCACTTGTGCCCCATCAATCCACCAAGTCTTAAATTGTAAAAATTGAGAGGGTGAAAGTGAGGATTTTGCCAGAATCTCCCAATCATAAGGAATGAGTCTATGTCCATGAGCAATGGAATCTAATAGTGTTCTCATGTAAGGAGAATTGGGTCCATACTGTTTTACTCCTTCTTTCATTTCTTTTAGCATTTTTATAGAAAAGGACTGATATCTGGCTTCAGCTACGGGAGGCTCTCCCTCTTGGGCCCCTTCTCCAGGTGGTCTTGCTTCTAATATTACTGGGAATTGCCACGCCTCAATATCTCCCTGTTTTCTTGCCTCATCAATAATTTTATGTATTGCACTACCCTGTGTAGTGGGCGGTGCTGTAGGATTAAGTCTCATGGTGGGCGGCTGAGGATATGGCGCCCTGCCCTGTGGCACTGGAAATGTTCCTGGCTGTCCATACAGATTTTCTGGGGGCTGCCGATACTGCAGTTCAGCTGGCGGCCAGTATTGATAGGCTACTGGCGGCTGGATCTTACTTTCTACCTGCTGATATTGTGGACATTGTATTTGGATTGGCATTGCCATGGCAGAGACTCTATCTCTCTCTATTTGATCTTCTTTTGGATTTTGTACTTGTTTAACCTGCATTTGAGGTTCTAAGGTTGCAGGCATCTGAGCTGCTGTAAGAGGAGTTGGCCATCGTGGTTTAGACTCTGATGGCTCTGCTAATTCTGGATCTTTTTCCTCTAATTTTAACGTTTCAGGATATATTACCTCCTGTAATTGATTATCGTCAACATTTTGCGTTGACCGAGCCATTACCGGCTCTGCTACACATTTACAGTGTGAACTTTCCTTTCCTTTCTGGGATTTTATCCCTGCCTCTTTTTCACAATCTACTGCACAGCTTTTAGGGACATCGGAAACTGTAACGCTATCTTCTTCTGTTTGCAACGGTTCTAAAGCTACTTTAATAATGACCCAATCATTCCATACTGTAAGTGGAATGATTTTACCTTCCCTGCTTACTTGTTTTAATTCCTTGCCGATTTTTTCCCAATCTTTTAGATCTAAAGTTCCCTGTTCCAGAAACCATGGACAAAACTGTTCTATTGTTTGAAAGAGCGTAATTAGATTTTTGGTAGACACTTTAACTCCCGCTCTTTTTAAGAGAATTTTTATAAAGCTGCGATAAGAGGCATATTTACTTTTAGTTTGCCCCATTGTTACCCTAGGTTCTTCCGAGCGCACAAGCTTACCGCAAGGCTGACTGTAGACGTACTCGGGAGTCTCTCGTCGACTTGTCCTCAATGACCACGCTCCAGCGTACCTTCACCTTAGAGAAAAGCTTCCACGTTGGGCACCAGATGAAGGGGTGGCCTGCCCCTCCACACTTGTGGGTGCTTCTCGTTAGGTGGAACGAGAGACTTGAGAAAAGGAAATAATACACAGAGACAAAGTATAGAGAAAGAAAAGCGGGACCCAGGGGACCGGCGCTTAGCTTACAGAGGACCCACGCCGGCACCGGCCTCTGAATTCCCTTAGTATTTATTGATCATTATCTTTACCATCAAAGAAAAAGGGAAGTGGCAGGATCACAGGGTCATCGTAGGGAGGTCAGCAGTAAGACATATGAACAAAAATCCTTGTAACATAAATAAAATTAAAGGAAAATGCTGTGCCTTGAGATGCATATGCGAACATCTCCATAAACCTTTTAGCAGTATTGCTCCAGCAAGCCCCACCTTATTCCTAAAGGCGGTTTTCTCCTTGCTTAGTAAACAAACCATTGCCCAGGGAGGGGCAGGAGACAAATGTTTTTCTCTATTTTGAGATTTAAGAGAATGGTGATGACCTTTAACCACAAGCAGCCTTTAGGCACTTGTTTAACAAAGCACATTCTGCACAGCCCAAAATCCTTTTAACCTTAAGTCACCTTCGCACACGTCTCTTGCAAGGACAAAGTTGGAGGTAAGGTCACAGATTAACAGCATCTCAAATACAGAGCCCAATGGAGTCTCTTATGTCTACTTCCTTCTATATAGACACAGTAACAGGCTGATCTCTTTCTTTTCCCCACATACTGAGAACCTGCATTGCGATGTGTGAATGCAACTACCAGAGTTACACGTTTCTCTTCAGTGGTCAGTTTGCTAACACCGTTTTCTTGAAATCTGCAATGGGATATTTCTAAGCGCAGAGAAGCTTACGGTGACAAGGGAAATATTTTTAGATGAAAACTAGAAAGAAGCTTTCTTAGAAACCTCTTGGTGATGTGTGAATTCAACTCTCAGAGTTACCCCTGTGTTTCATGGAGCAGACCACTAACACTCTCTTTGAGGGAGCTGGGAAGGGCTGCTATTGATACCATTGAGGCCTGCATTTATAAAGGAAATTTTATCAGGAAAAACGTGGAGAGAAAATTTCTGAGAAATTTCTTTGTGACGCGTGAATTCAACTCACAGAGTTAGACTTGTGTTTGATGGAGCAGGCCACTAACACTCTCTTTGAGGAATCTGAGAAGGGATGCTTTGGATAGCATTGAGGCCTGTGCTGATAAAGGAAATATCTTCAGTGAAAACCTGGAAAGAATCTTTCTGAGAAACTGCTTTGTGAAGCGTGTACTCATTTCCCAGTGTTAGAGCAGTCTTTCATGGAGGAGTTTGCTAGCACTGATTTTCTGGAATCTCAGAAGTGACATCCTGGAAATCGTGGAATCCAACGCTGAATAATGACATATCTTCAGACAAATCTGTGGAGAAGCCTTCTCAGAAACTTCTTGGTTGTGGGTGAATGCAGCTCACAGTGTGAGTGTTTCCTCATGGTTTTCACTGAGAAGCTTGCTAAGAGCGTTTTCGCAGAATCTGCAAAAGGACACACGGTGACGCTCTGAGACCACAAATAAACTCAGCTCCCAAAGAAAGAGGCTTCCTGAGAAACGGCTTTGTGCTGTGTGAATTCAACTCATTGAGTTCCAGTTGTATTTCGTGGAGCTGATGGTTAGTCCCAGTTTGGTGGAATATGAGAACTGATATTTCGGATCCCTTTGAAGACTGTAGGGCCAAAGGAAATCTCCGCTGATACAAATGAGAAAGAAGCTTTCTGAGAAACTGCTTTGTGATCTGTGAATTTGTCTCACAGACTTACAGCTTAGTCCTCAGGAAGCAGTTTGCTAACACTCTTTTGGTGGAATCTTCAAAGTGATATTTGGGAGCCCATTGGGGTCCATGGTGAAAAAGTAAATATCGTCCAATAATAACTAGAGAGAAGGTTTCTGGGAGATTGCTTTCTGATGTGTGACTTCATCACGCAGAGTTCCACCCTTCCCTTCTTGCAGCAATTTGCTAAGACTGTTGTCGTGGATTCTGGAAGGTGATATTTGGGAGCTCATTGAGGGCTATGGTGAAAAAGGAAGTTTCCTCAGAAAGAAGCTGGAAAGAAGCCTTCTGAGAACCTGCATTGCGATGTGTCAATGCAACTACCAGAGTTACACGTTTCTCTTCAGTGGTCAGTTTGCTAACACAGTTTTCTTGAAATCTGCAATGGGATACTTCTAAACGCAAAGAAGCTTACGGTGACAAAGCAAATATTTTCAGATGAAAACTAGAAAGAAGCGTTCTTAGAAACTTCTTGGTGATGTTTGAATTCAACTCACAGAGTTACACTTGTGTTTAATGGAGCAGGCCACTAACACTCTCTTAGAGGAACCTGGGAAGGGCTGCTATGGATAGCATTGAGGCCTGCGCTGATAAAGGAAATTTCATCAGGTAAAAACTGGGGAGAATCTTTCTGAGAAACGTCTTTGTGATGTGTGAATTCCACTCACAGAGTTACACTTGTGCTTCATGGAGCAGGCCACTAACACTCTCTTTGAGGAATCTGAGAAGGGCTGCTTTGGATAGCATTGAGGCCTGCACTGATAAAGGAAATATCATCAGTGAAAATCTGGAATGAATCTTGCTGAGAAACAGCTTTGTGAAGCATGAATTCATTTCCCAGTGTTACAGCACTCTCTCATGGAGGAGTTTGCTAGCACTGATGTTCTGGAATCTCAGAAGTGATATCCTGGATATCGTGGAATCCCACACTGAATAATGACATATCTTCAGACAAATCTGCAGAGAAGCCTTCTCAGAAACTTCTTGGTTGTGGGTGAATGCAGCTCACAGTGTTTCCTCATGGTTTTCGTTGAGAAGCTGGCTAAGAGCGTTTTCACAGAATCTGCAAAAGGACACAGGGTGGCGATCCAGGACCACAAATAAACTCAGCTCCCAAAGAAAGAGGCTTTCTGAGAAACGGCTTTGTGCTGTGTGAATTCAACTCATTGAGTTCCTGTTGCATTTCGTGGAGCTGATGGCTAGCCCCCGTTTGGTGGAATCTGAGAACTGATATTTCGGATCCCTTTGAAGACTAGAGGGCCAAAGGAAATCTCCGCTGATACAAATGAGAAAGAAGCTTTCTGAGAAACTGCTTTGTGATCTGTGAATTTGTCTCACAGAGGTACAGCTTAGTCCTCAGGAAGCAGTTTGCTAACACTCTTTTGGTGGAATCTGCAAAATGATATTTGGGAGCCCATTGGGGTCCATGGTGGAAAAGGAAATATCGTCCAATAATTACTAGAGAGAAGTTTTCCGGGAGATAGCTTTCTGATGTGTGACTTCATCATGCAGAGTTCCACCCTTCCCATCTTTCAACAGTTTGCTAAGACTGTTGTCGTGGATTCTGCAAAGTGATATTTGGGAGCTCATTGAGGGCTATGGTGAAAAAACAAGTTGCCTCAGAGAGAAGCTGGAAAGAAGCCTTCTGAGAACCTGCATTGTGATGTGTGAATGCAACTACCAGAGTTACACGTTTCTCTGCAGTGTTCAGTTTGTTAACACAGTTTTCTTGAAATCTGCAATGGGATACTTCTAAGCGTATAGAAGCTTGCGGTGATAAAGGAAATACTTTTAGATAAAACTAGAAAGAAGCTTTCATAGAAACTTCTTGGTGATGTGTGAAATCAACTCACAGAGTTACAATTGTGTTTCATGGAGCAGGCCACTAACACTCTCTTTGATGAACCTGGGAAGGGCTGCTATGGATATCATTGAGGCCTGCGCTGATAAAAAAAATTTAGTCAGTTAAAACCTGGAGAGAAGCTTTCTGAGAAACTTCTTTGTGATGCGTGAATTCAAGTCACAGAGTTAAACTTGTGTTTCATGTAATGGGCCACTAACACTTTCTTTGAGGAATCTGAGAAGGGCTGCTTTGGATAGCATTGAGGCCTGCGTTGATAAAGGAAATATCGTCAGTGAAGAACTGGAAAGAAGCTTTCTGAGAAACTGCTTTGTGATCTGTGAATTTGTCTCACAGAATTACATCTTATTCCTCAGGAAGCAGTTTGCTAACACACTTTTGGTGCAATCTGGAAAGTGATATTTGGGAGCCGTTTGGGGTCCATGGTTGAAAAGGAAATATCGTTCAATAAAATCTAGAGAAAAGGTTTCTGGGAGATTGCTTTCTGATGTGTGACTTCAGCATGCAGAGTTCCACCCTTCCCTTCTTGCAACAGTTTGCTAAGACTGTTGTCGTGGATTCTGAAAAGTGATATTTGGGAGCTCATTGAGGGTATGATGAAAAAGGAAGTTTCCTCAGAGAGAAGCTGGAAAGAAGCCTTCTGTGAACCTGCATTGTGATGTGTGAATGCAACTACCAGAGTTACACGTTTCCCTTCAGTGGTCAGTTTGCTAACACAGTATTCTTGAAATCTGCAATGGGATACTTCTAAGCGCAAAGAAGGTTAAGGTGATGAAGGATATATTTTTAGATAAAACTAGTAAGAAGTTTTCTTAGAAACTTCTTGGTGATGTGTGAATTCAACTCACAGAGTTACAGTTGTGTTTCATGGAGCAGGCCACTAACACTCTCTTTGAGGAACCTGGGAACGGCTGCTATGGATAGTATTGAGGCCTGCACAGACAAAGGAAATTTCTTCAGTTAAAAACTGGAGAGAAGCTTTCTGAGAAACTTCTTTGTGATGCGTGAATTCAACTCACAGAGTTACATTTATGTTTCATGGAATAGGCCACTAACACTTTCTTTGAGGAATCTGGGAAGGGCTGCTTTGGATAGCATTGAGGCCTGCGCTGATAAAGGAAATATCTTCAGTGAAAACCTGGAAAGAATCTTTCTGAGAAACTGCTTTGTGAAGCGTGAGTTCATTTCCCAGTGTTACAGCACTCTTTCATGGAGGGGCTTGCTAGCACTGATTTTGTGGAATCTCAGAAGTGATATCCTGGATATCGTGGAATCCCACGCTGAATAATGACATATCTTCAGACAAATCTGCAGAGAAGCCTTCTCAGAAACTTCTTGGTTGTGGGTGAATGCAGCTCACAGTGTTTCCTCATGGTTTTCATTGAGAAGCTTGCTAAGAGCGTTTTCGCAGAATCTGCAAAAGGACACAGGGTGGCGATCCAGGACCACAAATAAACTCAGCTCCCAAAGAAAGTGGCTTTGTGAGAAATGGCTTTGTGCTGTGTGAATTCAACTCATTGAGTTCCAGTTGTATTTCGTGGAGCTGATGGCTAGCCCCGGTTTGGTGGAATCTGAGAACTGATATTTTGGATCCCTTTGAAGACTATAGGGCCAAAGGAAATCTCCGCTGATACAAATGAGAAAGAAGCATTCTGAGAAAATGCTTTGTGATCTGTGAATTTGGCTCACACAGCTACAGCTTAGTCCTCAGGAAGCAGATTGCTAACACTCTTTTGGTGGAAACTGCAAAGTGATATTTGGGAGCCCATTGAGGTCCATGGTGAAAAAGGAAATATCATCCAATAATAACTAGAGAGAAGGGTGCTGGGAGATTGCTTTCTGATGTGTGACTTCATCAGGCAGAGTTCCACCCTTCCATTCTAGCCACAGTTTGCTAAGACTGTTGTTGTGTATTCTGCAAAGTGATATTTGGGAGCTCATTGTGGTCTATGTTGAAAAAGGAAGTTTCCTCAGAGAGAAGCTGGAAAGAAGCCTTCTGAGAACCTACATTGTGATGTGTGAATGCAACTACCAGAGTTATAGGTTTCTCTTCAGTGGTCAGTTTGCTAACACAGTTTTCTTGAAATCTGCAATGGGATACTTCTAAGCGCAAAGAAGCTTACAATGACAAAGCAAATATTTTTAGATGAAAACTAGAAAGAAGCTTTCCTAGAAACTTCTTGGTGATGTGTGAATTCAACTCACAGCGTTACACTTGTGTTTCATGGAGAAGGCCACTAACACTCTCTTTGCGGAGCGTGGGAAGGGCTGATCTGGATAGCATTGAGGCCTGCACTGATAACGGAAATTTTATCAGGAAAAAACTGGAGAGAAAATTTCTGAGAAACTTCTTTGTGATGCGTGAATTCAACTCACAGAGTTACACTTGTGTTTCATGGAGCAAGCCACTAACACTCTCTTTGAGGAATCTGAGAAGGGCTGCTTTGGATAGCATTGAGGCCTAAGCTGATAAAGGAAATATCATCAGTGAAAAACTGGAAAGAAGATTTCCGAGAAACTCCTTTGTGATCTGTGAATTTGTCTCACAGAGTTACAGCTTAGTCCTCAGGAAGCAGTTTGCTAACACTCTTTTGGTGGAAACTGCAAAGTGATATTTGGGAGCCCATTGAGGTCCATGGTGAAAAAGGAAATATCGTCCAATAATAACTAGAGAGAAGGTTTCTGGGAGATTGCTTTCTGATGTGTGACTTCATCATGCAGAGTTCCACCCTTCCCTTCTTCCAACAGTTTGCTAAGACTGTTGTCGTGGATTCTGCAAAGTGACATATGGGAGCTCATTTCGGGCTATGGTGAAATAGGAAATTTCCTCCGAGAGAAGCTGGAAAGAAGCCTTCTGAGAACCTGCGTTGCGATGTGTGAATGTAACTACCAGAGTTACACGTTTCTCTTCAGTGGTCAGTTTGCTAACACAGTTTTCTTGAAATCTGCAATGGGATACATCTAAGCGCAAAGAAGCTTACGGTGACAACGGAAATATTTTTAGATGAAAACTAGAAAGAAGCTTTCTTAGAAACTTCTTGGTGATGTGTGAATTCAACTCACAGAGTTACACTTGTGTTTCATGGAACAGAGCACTAACACTCTCTTTGAGGAACCTGGGATGGGGTGCTATTGATAGCATTGAGGCCTGCGCTGTTAAAGGAAATTTCATCAGTTAAAAATTGGAGAGAAGCTTTCTGAGAAACTTCTTCCTAATGCGTGAATTCAACTCAGAGTGTTACACTTGTGTTTCATGGAGCAGACCACTATCACTCTCTGTGAGGAATCTGAGAAGGCCTGCTTTGGATAGCATTGATGCCTGCGATGATAAAGGAAATATCATCAGTGAAAAACTGGAAAGAATCTTTCTGAGAAACTGATTTGTGAAGGGTGAATTCATTTCCCAGTGTTACACCACTCTTTCATGGAGGAGATTCCTAGCACTGATTTTCTGGAATCTCAGAAGTGACATCCTGGATATCGTGGAATCCCACGCTGAATAAACACATATCTTCAGACAAATCTGCAGAGAAGCCTTCTCAGAAACTTCTTGTTTGTGGGTAAATTCAGCTCACGGTGTTTCCTCATGGTTTTCATTTAGAAGCTTGCTTAGAGCGTTTTCTCAGAATCTGCAAAAGGACACACAGTGACGCTCGGAGACCACAAATATACTCAGCTTCCAAAGGAAGAGGTTTTCTGAGAAACGGCTTTGTGCTGTGTGAATTCAACTCATTGGGTTCCAGTTGTATTTCGTGGAGCTGATGGCTAGCCCCAGTTTCTTGGAATCCAAGAACTGATATTTCGGATCCCTTTGAAGACTATAGGGCTAAAGGAAATCTCGGCTGATACAAATGAGAAAGAAGCTTTCTGAGAAACTGCTTTGTGATCTGTGAATTTGTCTCACAGAGTTACAGCTTAGTCCTCAGGAAGCAGTTTGCTAACACTCTTTTGGTGGAATCTGCAAAGTGGTATTTCGGAGCCCATTGGGGTCCATGGTGAAAAAGGAAATATCGTCCAATAATAAATAGAGAGAAGGTTTCTGGGAAATTGCTCTCTGATGAGTGACTTCATCACGCAGAGTTCCACCCTGCCCTTCTTGGAACAGCTTGCTAACACTGTTGTCGTGGATTCTGCAAAGTGATATTTCGGAGTTTATTGAGGTCCATGGTGCCAGAGGGAGTATCCCCATACAGAAACTGGGAAGAAGCCTTGTAAGAAACTGCACTGTGATGAGTGAATGCAACTCACAGAGTTACACGTTTCTCCTCAGTGCTCAGTTTGCTAACACAGTTTTCTTGAAATCTGCAGTGGGAAACTACTTAGCTCAATGAAGCTTACGGTGACAGGGGGAATATCCTTAGATGAAAACTGGAAAGAAGCTTTCTTAGAAAACTCTTGGTTGTGTGTGAGTTCATCTCACGGAGTTACACTCATGTTTCCTGGAGCAGGCCACTAACACTCTCTTTGGGGAATCTGAGAAGGGCTGCTTTGTATAGCACTGAGGCCTGCGCTGAGAAAGGAAATGTCATCCGTTAAAAACGGAAAGAAGCTTTCTGAGAACCTGCTTTGTGATCCGTGAATTTGTCTCACTGAGTTACAGCTTAGTCCTCAGTAAGCAGTCTGCTATCACTCTTCTCCTGGAATCTGAAAAGTGATATTTCGGAGCCCATGGGGGCCCATGGTGAAAAAGGACATATCCTCACATAACAGATAGAGAGAAGCTTTCTGAGAGATTGCTCTCTGATGTGTGACTTCATCACTCAGAGTTCCACCCTGCCCTTCTTGGAACAGCTTGGTAACACTGTTTTCATAGATTCTGCAAAGTGATATTTGGGAGCCCATTGATGGCTATGGTGACAGAGGGAGTATATTCATACAGACAGGAAAGAAGCCATCTGCCAAACTGCACTGCGATGTGTGAATGCAACTCACAGAGTTACAGGTTTCTCTTCAGTGGTCAGTTTGCTAACACAGTTTTCTTGAAATCTGTGGTGGGATACTTCTTAGCTCAATGAAGCTTACGGTGACAGAGGAAACATCCTTAGATCAAAACTAGAAAGAAGCTTTCTTAGAAACCTCTTGGTGGTGTGTGAGTTCATCTCACGGAGTTACACTCACGTTTCCTGGAGCAGGCCACTAACACTCTGTTTGGGGAATCTGAGAATGGCTGCTTTGGATAGCACTGAGGCCTGCGCTGAGAAAGGAAATGTCATCCGTTTAAAACTGGAAAGAAGCTTTCTGAGAACCTGCTTTGTGATCTGTGAATTTGTCTCACCGAGATACAGCTTAGTCCTCAGGAAGCAGTCTGCTAACACTCTTTTCGTGGAATGTGCAAGGTGATAAATCGGAGCCCTTAGAGGGCAATGGTGAAAAAGGATATAACGTCACATAACAGTTAGAGAGAAGCTTTCTGAGAGATTGCTCTCTGATGTGTGACTTCATCACTCAGAGTTCCACACTGCCCTTCTTGGAACAGCTGGCTAACACTGTTGTCGTGGATTCTTCAAAGTGATATTTGGGAGCTCATTGAGGGCTATGGTGTCAGAGGGAGTATCCTCATACAGAAACTGGAAAGAAGCCTTCTGCGAAAATACACTGCGATGTGTGAATGCAACTCACACAGTTACACGTTTCTCTTCAGTGGTCAGTTTGCTAAGACAGTTTTCTTGAAATCTGCTGTGGGGTACTTCTTAGCTCAATGAAGCTTACGGTGACAGAGGAAATATCCTTAGGTGAAAACTAGAAAGAAGCTTTATTAGAAACCTCTTGGTGGTGTGTGAGTTCATCTCACCGAGTTTCACTCATGTTTCTTGGAGCAGGCCACTAACACTCTCTTTGGGGAATCTGAGAGGGCTGCTTTGTATAGCACTGAGGCCTGCGCTGAGAAAGGAAATGTCATTCGTTAAAAACTCGAAAGAAGCTTTCTGAGAACCTGCTTTGTGATCTGTGAATTTGTCTCACCGAGTTACCACTTAGTCCTCAGGAAGCAGCCTGCTAACACTCTTTCCTTGGATTCTGAAAAGTGATATTTGGGAGACCATAGGGGCCCATGTTGAAAAAGGACATATCCTCTCTTAACAGTTAGAGAGAACCTTTCTGAGAGATTGCTCTCTCATGTGTGACTTCATCTCTCAGAGTTCCACCCTGCCCTTCTTGGAACAGCTTGCTAACACAGTTGTCGTGGATTCTGCAAAGTGATATTTGAGAACTCATTGAGGGCTATGGAGCAAAAGGGAGTATCCGCATACAGAAACTGGAGAGAAGCCTTTTGAGAAACTGCACTGTGATGTGTGAATGCAACTCACAGAGTTACAGGTTTCTCTGCAGTGGTGAGTTTGCTAACACAATTTTCTTGAAATGTGCAATGGGATACTTCTTAGCTCAATGAAGCTCACGGTGACAAAGAAAATATCCGTAGATGAAAACTAGAAAGAAGCTTTCTTAGCAACTTGTTGGTGATGTGTGAGTTTATCTCATGGAGTTACACACATGTTTCCTGTATCAGGCCCCTAACTCCCTTCTTGGGATATCTGAGAAGGGCTGATTTGGGTAGTACTGTGGCATGCGCTGATAAAGGAAATTTCATCTGTTACAAACTGGGAAGAAATTTTCTGAGAAACTCGTTTGTGTTCTGTGAATTTGTCTCACCGAGTTACATCTTAGTCCTCAGGAAGCACTTTGCTAACACTCTTTTCCTGGAATCTGCAAAGTGATATTTGGAATCTCATTGGGGTGCATAGTGAAAAAGGACATATCCTCACATAACAGTTAGAAAGAAGCTTTCTGAGAGATTGCTCTCTGATGTGTGACTTCATCTCTCAGAGTTCCACCCTGCCCTTCTTGGAACAGCTTGTTAACACTGTTGTCGTGGATTCTGCAAAGTGATATTTGGGAACTCTTTGAGGGCTATGGAGCAAAAGGGAGTAACCTCATACAGAAACTGGAAAGAAGCCTTTGGAGAAACTGCACTGTGATGTGTGAATGCAACTCACAGAGTTACAGGTTTCTCTTCAGTGGTCAGTTTGCTAACACAGTTGTCTTGAAATCTGCAATGGGATATTTCTTAGCTCAATGAAGCTCATGGTGACAAAGAAAATATCCGTAGATGAAAACTGGAAAGAAACTTTCTTAGAAACTTCTTGGTGATGTGTGAGATTATCTCACCGAGTTACACTCATGTTCCCTGGAGCAGGCCACTAACTCTCTCCTTGGGATATCTGAGAAGGGCTGATTTGGATAGCACTGCGTCTTGCGTTGATAAAGGAAATTTCATCTGTTACAAACTGGAAAGAATCTTTCTGAGAAACTCGTTTGTGTTCTGTGAATTTGTCTCACCGAGATACAGCTTAGTCCTCAGGAGCACTTTCCTAACACTCTTTTCCTGGAATCGGCAAAGTGATATTTGGGATCCCATTGGGGCCCATAGTGAAAGAGTACATATCCTCACATAACAGTTAGAGAGAAGCTTTCTGAGAGATTGCTCTCTGATGTGTGACTTCATCTCTCAGAGTTCCACCCTGCCTTTGTTGGAACAGCTTGCTAACACTGTTGTCGTAGATTCTGCAAAGTGATATTTGGGAACTCATTGAGGGCTATGGAGCAAAAGGGAGTATCCTCATACAGAAACTGGAAAGAAGCCTTTTGAGAAACTGCACTGTGATGTGTGAATGCAACTCACAGAGTTACAGGTTTCTCTTCAGTGGTCAGTTTGCTAACACAGTTCTCTTGAAATCTGCAATGGAATACTTCTTAACTCTATGAAGCTCACGGTGACAAAGAGACTATCAATAGATGAAAACTAGAAAGAAGCATTCGCAGCAACTTTTTGCTGATGTGTGAGTTCATTTCACGGAGTTACACTCATGTTTTGTGGAGCAGGCCACTAACTCTCTCTTTGAAATATCTGAGAAGGGCTGATTTGGATAGCACTGTGGCTTGCACTGATAAAGGAAATTTAATCTATTAAAAACTGGAAAGAAGTTTTCTGAGAAACTCCTTTGTGTTCTGTGAATTTGTCTCACCGAATTACAACTTAGTCCTCAGGAAGCACTTTGCTTACACTCTTTTCCTGGAAGCTGCAAAGTGACATTTGAGATCCCATTGGGGCCCATAGTGACAGAGGACATACCCTCACATAACAGTTAGAGAGAAGCTTTCTGAGAGATTGCTCTCTGATGTGTGACTTCATCTCTCAGAGTTCCACCCTGCCCTTCTTGGAACAGCTTGCTAACACTGTTGTCGTGGATTCTGCAAAGTGATATTTGGGAACTCTTTGAGGGCTATGGAGCAAAAGGGAGTATCCTCATACAGAAACTGGTAAGAAGACTTTGGAGAAACTGCACTGTGATGTGTGAATGCAACTCACAGAGTTACAGGTTTCTCTTCAGTGGTCAGTTGCTAACACAGTTGTCTTGAAATCTGCAATGGGATATTTCTTAGCTCAATGAAGCTCACGGTGACAAAGAAAATATCCGTAGACGAAAACTAGAAAGAAGCTTTCTTAGAAACTTCTTGGTGATGTGTGAGTTCATTTCACGGAGTTACACTCATGTTTCCTGGAGCAGGCCACTAACTCTCTCTTTGAAATATCTGAGAAGGGCTGATTTGGATAGCACTGTGGCTTGCGCTGATAAAGGAAATTTCATCTGTTAAAACTGGAAAGAAGTTTTCTGAGAAACTCCTTTGTGTTCTGTGAATTTGTCTCACCGAGTTACAACTTAGTCCTCAGGAAGCACTTTGCTAACACTCTTTTCCTGGAATCTGCAAAGTGATATTTGGGATCCCATTGGGGCCCATAGTGAAAGAGGACATATCCTCACATAACAGTTAGAGAGAAGCTTTCTGAGAGATTGCTCTCTGATGTGTGACTTCATCTCTCAGAGTTCCACCCTGCCCTTCTTGGAACAGCTTGCTAACACTGTTGTCGTGGATTCTGCAAAGTGATATTTGGGAACTCATTGAGGGCTATGGAGCAAAGGAGTATCCTCATACAGAAACTGGAAGAAGCCTTTGGAGAAACTGCACTGTGATGTGAATGCAACTCACAGAGTTACAGGTTTCTCTTCAGTGGTCAGTTGCTAACACAGTTTTCTTGAAATCTGCAATGGGATACTTCTTAGCTCAATGAAGCTCACGGTGACAAAGAAAATATCCGTAGATGAAAACTAGAAAGAAGCTTTCTTAGCAACTTGTTGGTGATCTGTGAGTTTATCTCATGGAGTTACACTCATGTTTCCTGGAGCAGGCCACTAACTCTCCTTGAGATATCTGAGAAGGGCTGATTTGGATAGCACTGCGGCTTGCGCTGATAAAGGAAATTTCATCTGTTAAAAACTGGAAAGAAGTTTTCTGAGAAACTCCTTTGTGTTCTGTGAATTTGTCTCACCGAGTTACAGCTTAGTCCTCAGGAAGCACTTTGCTAACACTCTTTTCCTGGAATCTGCAAAGTGATATTTGGGATCCCATTGGGGCCCATAGTGAAAGAGGACATATCCTCACATAACAGTTAGAGAGAAGCTTTCTGAGAGATTGCTCTCTGATGTGTGACTTCATCTCTCAGAGTTCCACCCTGCCCTTCTTGGAACAGCTTGTTAACACTGTTGTCGTGGATTCTGCAAAGTGATATTTGGGAACTCTTTGAGGGCTATGGAGCAAAGGAGTAACCTCATACAGAAACTGGAAAGAAGCCTTTGGAGAAACTGCACTGTGATGTGTGAATGCAACTCACAGAGTTACAGGTTTCTCTTCAGTGGTCAGTTTGCTAACACAGTTGTCTTGAAATCTGCAATGGGATACTTCTAGCTCAATGAAGCTCATGGTGACAAAGAAAATATCCGTAGATGAAAACTAGAAAGAAGCTTTCTTAGAAACTTCTTGGTGATGTGTGAGTTTATCTCACAGAGTTACAGCTTAGTCCTCAGGAAGCACTTTGCTAACACTCTTTTCCTGGAATCTGCAAGTGATATTTGGGATCCCACTGGGGCCCATAGTGAAAAGGACATATCCTCACATAACAGTTAGAGAAGCTTTCTGAGATTGCTCTCTGATGTGTGACTTCATATCTCAGAGTTCCACCTGCCCTTCTTGGAACAGTTTGCTAACACTGTTGTCGTGGATTCTGCAAAGTGATATTTGGGATCCCATTGGGGCCCATAGTGAAAGAGGACATATCCTCATAACAGTTAGAGAAGCTTTCTGAGAAACTCTTTGTGTTCTGTGAATTTGTCTCACCGAATTACAACTTAGTCCTCAGGAAGCAGTTTGCTAACACAGTTTTCTTGAAATCTGCAATGGGATACTTCTTAGCTCAATGAAGCTCATGGTGACAAAGAAAATAACTTTGATGAAAACTAGAAAGAAGCTTTCTGAGAAACTCTTTGTGTTCTGTGAATTTGTCTCACAGAGTTACAGGTTTCTCTTCAGTGGTCAGTTTGCTAACACAGTTTTCTTGAAATCTGCAATGGGATACTTCTTAGCTCAATGAAGCTCATGGTGACAAAGAAAATATCCGTAGATGAAAACTAGAAGAAGCTTTCTTAGAAACTTCTTGGTGATGTGTGAGTTTATCTCACAGAGTTACAGGTTTCTCTTCAGTGGTCAGTTTGCTAACACAGTTTTCTTGAAATCTGCAATGGGATACTTCTTAGCTCAATGAAGCTCATGGTGACAAAGAAA